>VYZT01019256.1:19569-48596 GCA_013400735.1 Pomatostomus ruficeps | reverse complement strand
TCCCACTCCCGTGATCCAGGCTCCTCCCAGTGCCTCCCAGTTCTCCCAGTGCCCCCCAGTTCTCCCAGTGCCCCCCAGTTCTCCCAGTCCCTGGCTTTCAGGGTCTCACAGGGGCTGCACCCAGGGCAGGAACCTTCATTAGGGCTGACGAGACCTCGGGGATCAGGGAGATGCCACCAGGAACCTTCCCCCCAGTGTGACCCCCACCCCCTGTTTCCACTGCCCCCCAAATCCCAGGGGTCCCTCTGGATGCCTGAACAGCGTCCAAGGTTTGGGTGAACGGGCCCGCCTCCCCTAATGAGCGAAGCGTCATTAAACGCTGATTGCAGAGGGATTCTCCACGTGAGAAAGAGCCGGGGGCTTCCTCACCCGACCCCTCAGGCCACGCTGGGCTACCAATTATCCCCATCCCTCATCAAAACAGAGCCCAAACCTGCCCAACCCCTTCGGGAGGCGCACACAGCACGAGCTGGAGGAGCAGGATTGATGGAACAGGATTTACTCCCGAGCCCGTGAGAGCGGACCGGGGCGATGCCAGCGGCAGGATGACATCTCCCCCCTCCCCGGTACCGCCACGGGACCTCTCCCTCCTGGGATTTTCCCCACCCCTATCCCATTATGGGATCTTTCCCCTGCCAGTGTCACCACAGGACCTTTCACCCTGCTCAGATGATGCCGGCAGGAGTGAAGACAGGGGTGACACAAAGCGTCTCTGCCATCTCCCAGCCGCAGGACAGAGGTGTGCAGAGGCTCTCACGCTCGTCTTCGGACTGGGGTGGCTTTCCCTGGAAGAGCTGGACGGCTTTCCTGCAAGGGGAGACACCCGAGGGGGAGCCAGGAGAAGGAGCAGGATAGGCCCAGGGAAGGGGAAGCTCGAGGGTTTTTGTGTCCCCCAGAACAATGGCCAGAGCTGAGCTGCCTCAGTGAAAAACTGGCTCAAGTTTGATAATGTTAATAAAATATGATTTTTGCCACTGAGGCCATGATTTTACCCTGAATTTCCAAGTTCTGGGACTGAGATTTCACCCTCTCCCTTGGGCTAAGAGCCAAGTGGAGGAAGAGAAGCCAGCGCCTCCCCCGGGACCCAGCCCTGCCCTCTCACCCGTCTCTTACCAGGCCATGCGGGACATGGCGTAGGTGACGTGCGGCTGGGGCCCGGCCCCGAGCGGGGACGCTGCTGGGATGGTGTAGGCTCCCATGTTCCCAAAAACCAGCCAGTCCCCCACGTGCAGCTGGGGCAGCTCCAGCCCGTCGGCGATGCGATCGCCCGGCGGGCCCCGCAGGCTGCTGCTGTGCCAGGGCCACTCCGGGCACGGTCTCTGAGGGAAATCACACAGCAGACACAGGCATGGGGATGTCCCAGTGTCACGCTGACCCCAAAATCCAACCCCAGGAGCCCACGGAGCGGCCACAGCTTCCCTGTGGTCCTGTGGCATGGATGCCACCCAACGTGAGGGACACTCAGGGCTGTCCCCAAGCCGGGTGAGCCCCTCACCTTGTGCAGCCGAGGCCTGGGGCAGGGGCTGTCGAACAGGAGGCAGCTGAAGGCGCCGTAGATGCCGTCGCTGAGGTGGTACACGAGGCTCTTCTTGCTGCCACACTCTTCCTCTGCAGGGGAGCAGCGAGAGGGCTCAGGGGGGCTTGGGGACACGGGGGGACACACCCCTGCTGTCCCACCTACCGTCAGAGCCAGGCTGCTCCACGGGAATCTCCTCCAGGGCAGTGACGCTGACGGCCAAGGTGAAGGCGGAGGTGACGTAGTAGCGGCCGGGCCTGGCCACGATGTCCACCCCGCAGCCCTCGGGGAAGTACAGATCCAGGGCAGAGTTCACCACGGCAGCCACCTGCGAGGGGAGAAAAAGCAGCTTCCTGTTGGTCAGCTCGGCACTCTGCAGGGAGCCAGAGCCAGGGAGACCTTCCAGCTCATCCTCTGCCCACAGGGTGCAGGTTTGGGAGCTTGGTACCTCCTCCAGAGGGGCTCTGGTGTCCTCGGTGCCGGGGAAGCCGCCGCCGATGTCCAGGAGGTGCATGTGGTACCCCAGCTCCGTGCCCAGCTCAAACACCAGCTGCGCTGCGGCCACCGCCTGGGCAAACGCCTGGGGCTCCAGGCCACGGCTCCCCAGGTGGAAGCTGAGGACACAGACCCCGTTTCAGCAGGGTTTGGTCGCCCCCAGAGAGCCGAAGGGACACGGCACTGGGGTTGTGACTCTTTGTGGGCAGTTTCCCACACGCCATCCCAAGCCACAGAGCCCCATGGAGCCTTTCTTTGGGTCAAAACTGCCTCAGTTTGGTCCCAACAAGGTCAATAACGGCAAATTCCTGCCTTCACCTCACTCCCACCCTTCCTGAGTTGTTCCAGCAGGGCAGAGATCCCAGATCCCGATCCCGAGGGGCTCAGAACCCCCACGTGCTGTACCTGATGCCCACCACCTCCACTGCCTGCTCCTTCGCCGTCTCCAGCAGGCGCCGGCAGGATTGCAGCGTGGTGCCGAAGGTCATGCTCGGGTGGGCAGAAGGGATGGAGTCAGCGGTGATCCCCAAGAGCATCCTGCACAGCAAAGCCACACCGTGTTCAGGGGCTTGGAACCACAGAGTCACGAAAGGAAAAGCCTCTGAGAGCTGGAAATCTCCCAAAGATCACTGAGTCCAACTGTTAACCCCAGATATTCAGTCCAGCACTAAATCACATCCCCAAGCACCACATCTACAAGATTTTGAACACTTCCAGAGTTGGTGATTCCACCGCATCCCTGGGCAGACTGTTCCACTGCCCGATCACCCCTTCAGCGATTGAATTTTTCCCCATATCCAACCTAAACCTCGCCTGGCACAACTTGAGGCCATTTCCTCTTCCTCGCTTGGTAGAAGAGAGCAACACCCACCTTCCACAGCCTCCTCGTGCACCCCACAGCCTCTGCCCATCCCCTCCTCCAGCTCCCGCCCCTGTGGCACTGCCAGCCACCCACCTGGCACGAGGGTGGCTCCGGGCCACCTTGCTCAGCTCCACCTCGTTGTCAAAGGCCATCAGCCTCACGCCGTGGGCGGCCGCGTACCTGATGTGGGCGAGCTGCTTGCAGGGGCTGCTGTAGAAGATCCTGTCGGCTGGGACCCCAATGCCCTGAACCCGTGAGATCTCTGCCTGCAGGGAAAAGGGGGACACGTGCAGCAGCTCCCCAGCACCTGGGCCATGAGCAGCCACCAGCTCTGGGTCCTGGCCAGCTGCAGCCCCGAGGAGGGCAAAGCGCCAGCGTTGCAGCCTGGGCTTTTCCAGGGAAAAGCTCCCGGGGCTCAAAGGGACCACAGTGGACTTTGTCCTGGCGTGGACAGGCTGTGGGAAGGTGTTTGAAAACAGCATGGGAACGGGAGAGAAAACAAGTGGGGTTAGCAGGCCTGAGGCTGGCGTGTGACCCCTGGTGCGAGCTGTGACAACTCTTGCACTTTCTCCTCCTGGAAAACACGTCCTATTTAATTATGTAAAAGCAAATGATTTAATTTTGGCTCCTTCCTGGAAATCTGGCTGTTGCAAATGACAAGCAGGAGGGAGCAAAGAGCTTTAGGCTCAGCCCTAAGGACACCACGAGTTGGACAAGCTGTGGCAGCGGCACCCCAGGGACAGGAATGTCAGCCAAAGGAACAACACGGAGAGGACAAGGATTTCTGGGCTGTGTCAGGAGGGTTTTGACAGCAGAGGGAGACTCCTGCCCCTGCAAATGTCACCTAGAGCAGAGACTGAGGAAAGCAGGGTGAGCTCAGCCACTCCCACACAAATATTTCCCTGGAGCTGTCCTCCTACCTTGTTGGCACAGGCAAATCCTGCCCCCAGCTCCGCCAGCAGCCGAATCACCCCTTCACTGCCGTTGCATTTAACCGGGAAATAGGGTTTCACTCGGGGCAGGGCCTTCAGGAAACGCAGGTGCTTCTTCACGATGTCCCCAAGGTCTGCCACGAAGAAGGCCTGCTGGTCGCTCTAGGGGACAACCCGGAGTGAGCAGCAGCTCCAGGAGCGCCTTTTCCAAAGGCAGCAGCGGAGCAGCAGCCCTCACCTCTTGGCACAGCTCCCCCAGGAGGTTCTCCAGGAGGTCTCTGGTGGTGAAGCCCTCCTCCACCATCAGGAAATTGGATTCGTTCAGGTACCCGTTCATGGTGAGGTGTTCAGGGTGTGGTGATGTTCGGTTAAAGCCTCCTGGAGCAGGGGATGGATTCTGAGGATGAAACACACCATAAAAAGAAAGGGAATATTAGAGGAAGGGTCCAGAAGCTCCATCAGCATGGACCACCCAGCCCATAGCCCGGGGTGCCCCTGGATAGAGGTCGGTGCTGCTCTGCTCCAAGCCAGCAGCTCGGCAGAGCCCTGCTGTGGGTTACAGCATCCTCTCCGGGGGAGGAGACGCTTTTCTCTGCAGCTCAGAGCTCTGGTTTGGCACACAGCAACCTCGTCTCCATCAGCAGGCACTGGCACAGTCAACAACACAGCCAACTGCACCGCAGAGGGGAGAGATGCCTCTGTGGGCCAGGACAGGCCCCTTCTCGCTCGGAATGCAGCTGGAGCCGCTGAGGGTTCAGTGGGGTGCACGTCCCGTGTGGATTCCAGTCTGCTGAAGTCTCACAGACCCACTTCCCCAGTGGCAAGCCCCAGGACAAGGGAGGCTCAGCCCAGGCTGACACCGTCCAGCCTCAGGATCTGTGCTGTGGATCCAGGTTCATGGCTCTCCCACGGCACAGGGTGTGGAACAAGGGGACAGTTACCCAGCACAGAGTTTTCTGGCTCATCCCAGCAGAGCTTTAGCTTTGAGCTCGCACCCTGAGCTTTAACAATCTCCTGCCCTGGATCCAGCTTGTGCCATAACCCGAGGAGCTGATGACCTAGCAGGGAACATTTCCACTCCAATAATCCAGATCTGGCTCCAGGGCTCTTCCAGGAGCAGGGTCTGTCTGATTTGAAGTGAGCAGGAGGCCGAGGTTTCATTTCTCTCCCCACAGAGACCTCCTGCCAGCATTCCAGGGGGGCACTGGGAGAACACACTGACCCCGGAGCGGCAGGATGTTGTAATGCATTGAGCAAGCACCACCAGCCAATTCCAGAGACGGGGAACGAGGTGAAAAAAACATGTTTTGGAGCTCTTAGAGCTTCGCATTGAGGAAAGGGCAGCAATTCCTCCAGCTTTACCCTTCACCAAGCAGCACCCAGCCCAGAAGGGATGGAATGGGTCACTCCTGACCGAACCTGAGCCCCAGCCTGGGACATCCCCTCCTTACCACGTCCCAGCTGTCCCTGCAGGTGTCCTGCTGTGCTGTCAGGGGGGCTCCCCGAGGAACGCCGCGCTCCCGCAACAGCCCGAGGTGCAGCTGTGGCCGGGGGTCCGGGGTCTCTGGGGAGAAGCAGTGCAGGGGGTCACAGAGGGACAAGGGCACTGACAGCACCATGCCCTACACCCGTAACCCCAAACTCAGCAACCACAAGCCCCCTCCTCACTGTGCCAGCCCCCCAAAGCCCCCTTACCTCAGGAAGCATTTAAACAGGTTCTGCCATGGGTGTCCCAGGAGAACGAACCAGCCCCAGGGCCGGCTGTTTGTCCTGCCCCAGTTCCCGAGCCCTGCAGAGGATGGGGGGGCTCTGCACCCCTGCTCTTCCCGCACTCCCTCCCTGCTCTGCCTCCCAACCGTAGCCATGACAACCAAATCCAGCCCCGCCATTGGCTGAGCCGCCTCCGAGCATCCTGCATCCCTCTTGGAGAACGCTCCCCCTTCTCGCCCACCCTCTCCCGGGGCTGGGGCTGCCCCCAGCAGTCACCCCGGGCTCTCACCGAGTCCCCGCCGTGCCCGCAGCTCATCCCCAGCCCGGCAGCCCGGCCCCGCTTCCCGCGGCTGCGCATCCTGAGCACGGGGACCCTCGGGGGGAAAAGAGCCCAAAATACCTCGGAAACGTGGCTGCCAGGGAAACCAGGCTTCCTGCAGATTAAAACTGAGCGGTGTTTGGCTGGGACTCGGGAGAGGGGGAGGTAGACGGGAAGATGCCGGGGACGGATCCTGCCCTTGCTGAGCTGCTGGCAGCTTCGGTGGGTGCCCCAGGGGCAGATCCAGCCCTGCCATCAGTGCAGGTGCTCTGTCTGATCCCTGAGCCCTGTCTTTGCTGCGTTTGTGCACCTGGAAATGGTGCCTCTGCTCCATCCCACAAACAGCAGGGGCTCTGCAGGGATTTTTTAACTCTTGTTAAATTTGCAGGTCCCTGTCTGGTGTTGCTGAGGAGCCAATGCGCTGTCTGTGGAGGCAGAGATGTCCTCACTGAGTGGGAAGGACCAACTCATCCTGGGCTTCTGTATTCACCACCGTGGTCTTGGCTTTGCCACAGACTCTCCTGGCAACCACAGCCAAGGAGAGTCTCCTGTGAGCTCCTGGCCTGTTTTTCCTGTGCTCTGGCCCATCACCAGCGCTGGACTGTGCAGTGTGGGCTGCGGGGGCCGAGCGGAGAGGCTGGGGGAGCAGGGAGATGCAGAGCCCTGCGGTGCCAGTCCCTGCAGGCTGTGCTGGGCAGTGTTGGGATGCACAGCCCACGCAGAGCAGGGCACTGAGCCCAGCCCACGCAGCGCCAGGGCAAGCACAGCTCACAATCACAGAGTCAATTAGGCTGGAAGAGGTCTCGAAGCCCAACAGTGACCGAACTGGACCATGGCACGTCCAGTTTTCCTTCAACGCTTCCAGGGATGGTGACTCCACCACCTTCCCGAGCAGCCTGTTCCAATGTCCAACCTTCCTGTGAAGAAATTCTTTCAATGTCCAACCTAAACCTCCCCTCGTGTAGCTTAAGACTGTGTCCTCTTGTCCTGTCACCAAGGAGACAAGCCCTACCCCACCTGGCTCCAAACTCCTTTCAGGCAGATGTACAGGGCGATAAGGTCACCCCTGAACCTCCTTTTCTCCCGCTTCAGCTGCCCCAGCTCCCTCAGCAGATCTTCATCGGACTTGTACTCCAGCCCCGCTGCCCTTCTCTGGACGTGTTCCAGCGCCTCAAAGTCCTCCTTGAATGGAGTGTCCCAGAATTGGACGCAGAACTCGAGGACGACTCGGGGACAGCGGGGCACCGAGCGACACACGTGGTGCCACGGAGCCCCGCCCACCGCCGTGTAACCACGCCCACTTCCAGCTATAACCCTGCCCACTCATTATAAAATGATAATTTGTATTTGCATGTCATGCCCCTTATCTCCTTATCTACATAACCCCGCCTACTCATTGCAAAATGATAATTTATATTTGCACACCATGACTCTTCATCTGAATAACCTCGCCCGCCCACTGTAAAATTATAGTTTGTATTTACATATCCCGCCTCTTATCATCATAACCCAGCCCACGTATTATTAAAATTCAATTGTGGTTTATATTTGCATATCCCCGCCCCTTATATGAATAACCCCGCCCACGCATTGTAAAAGTGTGTCATTTGCATGCCCCGCCCNTGCTGCTGGGCCCGCCCGGCGCCGGCAAGGGCACGCAGGTGAGGGGGATGCGAGGGGAACAGCGCCCGGTGGGACCGGGCAGCCAGGCCTTCCCCGCTCCCGGCACCCGTTGTGTGACCCCCGCGTGGTGTCCGGCCTGGCGTTGGTTACCGGGGGATCGGTGCGGTCGTGGGGCCCCGGGGCTCCGTTCCGCCGGGGTTCGGTTTTATCCTGCCTGCAGGGGCCGGCTCGCCGGGGCTCTTTGTCCCGGATCGCTTTGTCCCGGCCGCGGGGAGCCGGTGTCCCGGCCCTGCTCGCCGAGCACCGGGGCTCCGTGCGGGCCCTGCCGCGTGCCCGCCGGTCAGCGACTATCCCGCTGCCGCCAGAGGGGACAAAGCCCCGCCGAGCCGGGGATCCGCAGCCCCTGCTGTCCCGTCTCACCTCTGTCCTCTTCCGCAGGCCCCGAAGCTGGCCGAGACCTACTGCGTGTGCCACCTGGCTACCGGCGACATGCTGCGGGCCATGGTGGCCTCGGGCTCCGAGCTGGGCAAGCGGCTCAAGGAGACCATGGATTCCGGGAAGCTGGTGGGTCACGGGGAATGTGCTGGGAGGGGGATTCCAGGGCTGGCAGCACCTGGAATGAGAGCAGACAAAATCCACTTCTTAATTAGAGTTCTCCGTGACACAAGTAATGAGTGTAGGAAGGCAGATTGCAGGGTGAAGGTAGGGATGGGGTGAGGGTTTCCTTCTATCACCCTGCAGGAGAAGCATCCCATAAAAACATCCTCTTCAAAATTACTGTTTGCTTACCAGCAGCCTGTGGCCCCGGGCTGTTTTTATCTTTTCGGGGGTGCAGTCTGGCTGGCAATTTTCTGGCTCCTGAGCACTGAGGTGAGGGTGTATCCTTGGAGCTGCAGGATGCTCCAGCTGTGCTTTGTGGCTCGTGTCTCTCTTCACGTGATACCTGAACTCCAGGTATCATTTCAGAGGGTTCATCTGCATCCCAGCTCTTGCATAACCTCGATTCACCTGTAACTGTGAGGTGAAAATAAACTTAGAGGTGTTGCTGTGATAGTTACAGCAGCTGCTGTGTGAGACAGCCACTTTGGATCTCCAAGAGATATGAGTTAGAATCTCTGACGTTCATTTTCCGAGGATCTAATTATCAGGGAAACTTGAGGGACCGCAAATTGCAGTGACTTGCCCCAGCGTGGGGCAGATCTCGGGCATCGCTGCGGCTGCCACGGGCTCGTAACACCCCGGGGAGAATCTGCAGGCCCCAGGCGGGGAGAGCAGCCTTATCTCCCTTCTGCTCGGAGCTCATTGCAACACCCGGCCTGCAATACCCAGCTGGTTATGAAAGATAGGGACGTTATCTGGCCGGGCTGGCGGTATCTGCCACGTGTGTGAGTGGCAGCCAGCTCCGGGCTGCTCCAGGGGTACATCCCGCAGCGCTGTGATAACTCAGCCGGGAGCAGGGCAGTGTTTCGGGATGGGCTTTACGCTCAGGATCTCTTTTCTGCCAAGGGTGTAATCAGGAAGGCACAGAAGCGACTTGTTGCTTACCCCCCCACTGCCTGCGGGGCTGTTTGTGTGGTGTGACACCCCGGTCCCCAGTCCTGCTGGGGCGAGCTGCTCCCAAATAAACAGCAATTGTTGGGGCTGCAGCATCTGTGAGCGCTGCAGTTTGGAAAAGGCTCTAATCCCAGTGGTATGCCCAGATTGTTAGATGGGAAAAAAGCTATCCAGTGAAGCCAGAGCTTGTCAGCAACTACTGGGCCTTTACCTCCACACGGGGTTTATGGGAGTCAATGAGCAACTCGCCTGCTCTGCCCTTCCTGCCCGAGCCTGCCTCCTGAGAGGATGTGCGGGTGAAGGTACAAAGTAACAGGAAATCAAGGTTATGTCGATTCTTTCTATTGTGAATTGGTTAAAAAAAAATTAATAATCTAAGGAGTTTGAGCTGACAGTGTTGCTTGCAGTACAGCAACCTTTGTAACGGTGAGGTTGCAGTGCTGGTCCAAGTCCCTGCAAAGGCTGGGGTGTCCCTGGAGTGAAATGCGGCATTGCCCGTGCCCTGGTGTTGCAGGGAGTGCTTCCCTGATGTGGGCAGGTCTGAACAGGCAGCCTGAGCATTGACATGACTCACGGAATCACAGAATACCCTGAGCTGGAAGGGACACACCAGAATTACCGAGCCCAGCCCCAGCGCTGGCCGAAAATCACACCCTGTGCACGAGGGCAGCAGCTGTGTGTGCATTCAGGATGTCCCTCCTACCCACACGCCCGTCTCACCTGTGCAGGTGAGCGATGAGATGGTGGTGGAGCTGATTGAGAACAACCTGGATTCGCCTCCCTGCAAGAACGGGTTCCTCCTGGACGGCTTCCCGCGCACGGTGAAACAGGCGGAAATGGTACGTGGGCGATGCTCGGGGGCTGCCCCGGCTCCTCCTCCCCTCAGAACCAGGGCTCCCCGCTCCCTCGGCCCCTCTGAGGTGGCTGTTTGCTCTTGCAGCTGGATGAGCTCCTGGAGAAGAGGAGGGAGAAGCTCGACTCCGTCATCGAGTTCAGCATCCCCGACTCCCTGCTGATCCGGAGGATCACTGGACGGTAAATCCTTCTCTCCCTGTGCTCAGTGCACCCCTTGGGGTTTCCTTATCTGTGGAAGAGCCTCCAAATTTCAGATCCCAGGCTGTCCTCATGGTGCTTAGGGCCGGCTGTGGTGCTGGTCTCCATTTCTGCCCTGATTCCTCTCCTGTTCTCCCATGCCTGTGCCAGCCTTGAGCAGAGCCCCTTCCTTGCCTGATAAATTAGGGATTTCTGTAGAAATCAGCATCCTTGGTGCCCCAGCTCACCCTCTAAATTCTTCATTTTCCAAACCTGTTATTGCTCCCTTTCACAGGACACTGAACCCATTTGGGCCCCAGTGAATTTCCTGCGGGGTCAGGAGTGTGTTCTCCTGCACTGTTCTCCAGACCCCTTTCCCAGCAGAGCAGGAAGTAAAACCCCCCTTCTGCATCTCCCAGCGCAGCTGCTCTTCCAAACTGAAGAGGCCCTTGGTACAGAAATAACTGCAGAGAATTTTCTTACAAGCGAAAGGCTAATGGTGCTGCTGCGGCAGATGTTTCCGTGCTGATGAGTGGCAGGTTCAGGAGACCTTGTCCTGACCGGGCTGCTTTGCTGACACTTCTTTTCTGTCTCAGGCTGATTCACCCGGCGAGTGGCCGCTCGTATCACGAGGAGTTCAGACCCCCGAAAGAGCACATGAAGGACGATGTATGTGAGCTCCCGAGGCTGCAGCTTACCTTGCTTTGGGTTTAGCTGACGCTTTGCAGACTCTCCCTGGAAAAACTCATTTCTTTCCTTCTTCTTGTCCTGGCTTTCTGGGGAGCGTGGGGAGCTGCTCAGGCAGCCTGAGCGGACGGCACGGCAGGGAGCGAGGCCTGGAGGGATGGATGAAGGGCATGGCCGTTCTGCAGAGCTGGCCCAGGCTCTGCCAGCCTCAGAACTTGTTGGACTCTGTCCGCAGCTCAAGTTGCGGTGGGTTGTGACTGGTTTCCATCCTGGGGAGCAGCTGTTAGCTGGTGCCTTCTCTTGAGGCTCCTTTTAGCAGAGCAGACTGGCGTGTGGGGGAAAACACCACGGTGCTGAGCCCTTCTCTCTTCAGCGACTGCTCTGGGACTTGTGGCTGCCCCGGGTTCGCTCCGTCTCCCCCGCAGACCTGGGGTCTCCTCTGCAGCTGCGCCTCGGAGGAGGGGAGCAGGGAGAGAAGGGGGGAGCACCCCAGGCTGCAGCTCGCTGGAGACTGTCCCCTTGCTTCTCCCAGGTCACTGGAGAGCCCCTGATCCGCCGCTCCGACGATAACGAGACGGCCCTGAAAACGCGGCTGAAGGCCTATCACACCCAGACCTCCCCCCTGGTGTCCTACTACAGCAAGCGAGGGATCCATACGGCCGTGGATGCCTCCCAGTCGCCCGACGTGGTGTTTGCCAGCATCCTGGCAGCCTTCACCAAAGCCACATGTAAAGACCTGGTTATGTTCATTTAGGGCTCCGTCCCAGGACGGGGCTCTTCTTTTTTTTTCTTCCCCTCTCTCTTTCTCTGTCTCTGTCTCTCTGGGGCCGAGGAGGGTGAAGAGCTGAGCAGAGTAGAAGGGGAAGGGACGAGGTGACGCAGCCCAAGGCAGGGCTGTGCTGATTCTTTAATTAAACGAGCTGTTAACGGTCTATATCTCGCTATATGTGAATATATCAGTCTGTGTGTGGATGTCGAGATTTCGGCCTCTAGAGGCCGCAGCGAGCCCAGGCTCCAGCTGCCCGAAGCGGGCTCTGCACTCCTTTGGGTCAAAAAGCCTTTGTTTCCTCCCAGAAATGCACCTCATGGAAGGAACTGTACTTCCAGCTCCTCCTGGCTCCCCCGCAGGGGTTTAGGAGAAGGTTGGGGGTATCCAGGAAGGGTTTCACAGGAGATGTGGAGCTGCAGGAACGAAACCTGGGGTTGTTCTGTTTGTGTTGCTGTGGGAGGGACGGCCTGGCTGCTGCTCGGGGCTGGGTGATGACGAGTTCTCCTTGTTTGTGTTTCATTCCCTGTGGGCTGGCAGGTTACCTGGGAGCACAGCCTGTCCTCCTGTTCTGGTTGCACTTGTTGGGGGGCAGAAATAGGATGGGGGGTTTCAACCTTTATTTATTTGTGGGCTTTAATATAGCAGATTAGTGAGATGTTTCTTGCTCTTTTTAACTTGAATTCTGTGGTCAGAGTGTGACTGTTATTGTATGGCAGGTTGGGATATCCTGAGGATAAGAAAAGGGACTTGGGTTTTACCTCTTCACTCTTGCCTTGGTTTTGAGCAAGGAGAGGAAGATGTGTTGAGCTTCTCCTGATCCCAAAGTCTAAATATAATAAAGCCTTATTGCAAAACGAATGATTTCTCAAGGCTCGAGAGACAGCGTTATTAACCACTGGCTCCGTGTGCCCTTGAGCTAACGACCTTGGTTGTGAGCTCATGGAAATGTTCCTGTTCCTTGAGCAAACCCAGCAGCTCGGTCGGGCTGTGTTTGGGGACACGGTGTGTGCTCGGTGCCTCGGCCTTTCTGGGGCATTGTGCTGCTGTGTGGTGACACCGCAGGGCTGGCACTGCCCTTTGGCCCTGAGGGATTCCAGCCCTTCCTAGAGGACCCTGCTGTAAATATGGATTGGCCCAGATGAAACTTTGTCCTTTGGCATTCCGTGTGTGTTTACGGATTGTTATTGAGTATCCTCCTCTCTCTCTGGGGATGGCCACACCATCCTGTGCACTGAGCTGCTGCGGGCTCCGTGGCCAGAGCAGATGTTTAATCCTCAGGAATCCCTTGCTCTTTTTTCCTTGATCGTTTCTCATCTGTCTGACAATCCCCTCTCTGTCCTCGTACATCCTTTCCAGGGACAGAACCCCTTCCCTTCCAGAAAACTGGAAATAGCCCGGGGAACCGAAAGCGGTTGACTTGTTTCTGTAGAAAGCACATGACTGAGGAGAAAGGCTTTGACAGTAAACACGGCTGCTTTTCCAGCAGCCTCTGCTCCCCTGGGATTCCCACTTGGCCCTTGCTCTGTCCTGGCTTTCCTGTGCTGGAGCTGGCGTGCTGGGAGGTCGGGGTAGCATTTAGGATGGGCCTGGAGAGCTCCAGGCAGTGGGAAGGTGGGGTCAGAGCTGCCCTGGCATCTTGGTGACTGTAAATAAGTTCTGTGTGGAAGCAGCTTTTACCTTGAGAGAGTCCAAGGGAGAGCTGCAGCCCCCCACACTCTGGGAAGGGTTCCCAACCAGCTGGCATCCCTGGATTTGGTCAAGGTTTTACTCTACAGCAAGAGCAAGATGTTCCCCCGCTCTCCATTCCTTTCCTCCCTCGTGCTCACTTCACATCCAGCTCACCAGCCTTTTTTTTTTTTTTTTGGCCATTAACCATGCTTAATTTTGTTGGTTTGTTTTTCCCTAAACATTTTTTTTTCTCTCTCTCTGTTCCCATTTATTCCAGCTGAGTGACTCCATCAAGCAGATGAGACACCACCAAACGCTGCACACTCTGCTACATCACCCATTGCAGCCCTTCCCTGGGTGCAGGGGGGGCAGTGGGGAGGGGGGTACGATTGACGGGAGGGGGGGAAGGAGCTGGTGAACAAGGGGTTGGGGGGCTGATTAGGTCGGGTTTTGGTTGGATTTCTCATTTGGCAGAATCATTGTGAAGAGGAGACGGCCTTCTCCTTAGAAATCATGTTTGTGGAGGCAAAACAATTGTGGAGAAGGAAACAGCTCTCAGTGATCAGCTGCAGGTCCTTGACCTGTTGGGAGGACAGGGCTGGGTGCTATTCCAGGCTTCTCCAAGATTCCAGGGCTTCTCTCCTGGGCTCGTGGTGCTCTGAGGCCACTGAAAGGTTTGCTGTGATTTTTTCCTAAAGTTGCTTCCTATGGGGCGAGGACCAAAATGAACAAGTGTTTCATCATGTCTGAAATGGAAAGGAAAAAAGAGATGCTGTGGTCTTTTCCTGGAAGTTTTGTTTATCTTGTTCTGCTGCATTCCTAAACCCTGGCATAGAGACTTCTCGAGGATTCTCTGCTGCTGAACAGAGGGGCCGTGGCTCTAGTCCAAACCTGCCTTACCTGGGAATGGGGTGGCTTTTCTGTGATCATGACCAAGCTGGAATTCACACAATGCTGAAGAAATGCAAAAGAGACTCTCTTTAATTGCCTGCAAAAATAACACTTAATTGGAGGGAGTTTTTATTTTTTTCTGCATTTCTTTTTAGATCAAATGGTGCCTTGTCTAACCTCTGAATCAATAATAAAATAACCCCTTTACATTTGTATCTGGTGCTGTGTCCTCTTTGACCTGCAGACAGCACGGAGGGTGAGGAGGCAGATGACAGCATCAACTAACAATTGAGCTGGGTGGATCCTGGGGCCTGATCCTATCTCAAGGATGTGCTGTGCAGCTGGAAATGTGGCTTGTAATTCCTTTTATCTCCTCGCTGAGTGTGTCCAATGCTTTAGATCACCACAGAAATGGTGGGTTTTTGCTGTTGTCTCTCCTCTTTCTTCGTGTGTGAGGCTGAAAGCTCCGAGCTGCTTTGTATCTCTCTGTCCAGAGCTCCTTGCAGTATTTAACTGATGTAATCCCTTTTTTCCCTCCTCCCTTTGCATCTCCAGTGTGCAGAGGAGCTGCTGTTATTTCCTTCTCTCCTCCTGCAGCAACTGGAAGCCACATTATTGTGTCTTTTTCTGCTCATCTTTCTGCCTTTCATACCTTGTGGCATCCCTTCTTCTCCCTAAATTCACAGGGAAAAAACTGTCCTAAAGCAGGGAGCGAGAGCATTTCCTGGCCTCCCTTTCTCCTGCCTCCTCAGGGACCCTCTGAGGTCCCCCAGAGAGGCTGTTCCTGGTGGGCTGTGGAGAGTTATTGTTGATTATTCACAGTTCTTGCAGCCCTACTCGTGTTCAGGCACCGTGGCCCAGCACCAGAAAGGGTTGGGCTGCGTGTACCCATTTCCTGCAGAAATTTCTGGTTTTCCAGCCTAATTGGGCTCTCCTGCTCCTCCGCCAGTCTGTCTCTGTGCTCAGATGTTGTCATTACCTCTCTGTTCCTCCCTGCCCTCCTTTGAAGGCAGCCCTGTGCCTCTCCGGGGTTTGTGGTGTTCTTCTCTCGTTCCTTTTGATGGGGGATGTTAAACTCTGCTCTTCCTCCTCGTCTGGGATCGTGTCCTCTGCTCCTTGCCTGCTGTTGTTTTAAAAACCTGTTCTGCCTGCTCCTCCTGGCTGTCTGCTCCGTGGGATGGAGGAGTCTTGGCTCCTCTGAGCTGAGCTGGCTCTGTTTGATCCCTGCCTGAGTGTGGAGCATGAAATGGATCCGTGGGGAGCCGTGGGGAGGCTGTGAGCTCCAGCCTGGATCCTCTGGAGCTGGATCTGTGCTGTGCCCTGTCTGTCTCAGGCTGACCTTGAATGTTTTCCACAGCACACGATGCTCTGCAGGTGCCTTAAATTCCTTCTGCTCAACCATTTCGTTCCAGCAAGCTGCTTATCAGGCACTCTTTTGAAAACTGTGTTCATATTTCATACACACAATTATTCAGCAACTATAAAAGGGGAAATTTTCCTATTTATAGCACAAGGACCAGCATCAAATAGGACACTGAATTCTCACTGATAGAGGAAGTGACCTGTTCTCTAATGCAGCAATATTTCTGCTGAAAAGAAACAGCATCTTGAGTGGGGGGAGGGATGAAAGCCCTGGGCCATCTCTTTCCATTAAAAATGTGCTGCAGTCCTAAAAATGTATCTGCCCTTCTCCCTTCCCCAAGAAACCCTTGGCGACAGGGATGGCAGGAAAACCTTTCACCGTGGATTTGTGGTTCGTGGTAATGAGCCCACCGACTCCTGGAGGTCTGGTTTGGAGCTGGTCTTGAGTTTCTGATCGATAACCTGATCTCTGACCTTGCTGAGGGGGCGAGGAGAAGCCGCTGCAGAGATGTCTCGGGGGGAGTTTGTGCCACCACACGTGCACAGCCCTGAACGAGCGAGCACGTGGGGCTGAGGAACAAAGAACTGCCTGGGAGCGGGGAACGGAGCGAGCGGGGAGGTGGGAAGAGCTCGGGGGACACGGGTGGAACTGCTGCGGGTGAGGTGAGAGCCTGTTTGCTTCCCCCGGCTGCCTCTGCTCTCCCCTGCAGGCACGGGGAGCCCCGAGGCCACCACTGGCCGCTCCCCGCTGCTGCTGTCCCCTGCTGTGGCCCCGTCCTTCCCGCGGTCTCTTTAGCGAGAGCTGCAGTGGGTGATACCAAGCAAGGCCCTGGGAGGTGGAGGACCAGAGGATGGGATTCCCCTGCTGTCGCTGTGGCAACGCTGGGCAGGGAAGCAGCAGCAGCAGCAGCATTAGCGGGATGCTCTGGGCGGCTGCGTGGCGTGGAGGGTGCGCTGGGGAGGCTGCGGGGGCCGGGCTGCGCTGACATCACGCGGGGAGGTGGCGCAGAGGGAAGGGGAGTGGGAAAGGGAGAGCGGGGAGACTGCGGAGGGGACAGCGCTGCACCGGGAGTGGGCTCCGGGGACAGGTAAGGGATGCCCGGGGGCACGGGGGGCTCCACGAGGGATCAGCGCCTGCCTCGGGGCATCTCTCGGGGGTGATGTGCTGCTGGGGGATGGCTGCTGGGCAGCGGGAATATTATACAATGCCTGAGCAGCCTAGCACAGCAGGGCTTGGCTGTGGGACAGCGAGAGCGGGTCAGAGCCCGGCCGGCTGGGGCAGAAACTGGTGCGATTTATCCTGTTTCCCCCCAGGATAGCTGTGCGTGTGTCACTGGTGCTGTGCTGGGAAGAGCCGGGAGTTCCTGCACTTCCAGAACGGGGTAAAGGGACTGGGGAGCAGCCATGGCCCCGGCTGGAGCAGGGAGCAGAGTTCTCCCTAGGGATTAGAGCACAAATCATTGATAAAATTAATCAGAAGTTTGAGACCCCATCCCCTGAGCTGCACGGGTCCCAGAGGAGGCTGTGAGCAGAGCTGGTGCACTGGGACTGAGCCCAGCAGCGCGTTTGTGGTGGGAATCCTAAACTGCACATCCCTCAGCACTCACCCTGCCCAAGCAGCGCCGAGAGTTCTGGGGAAGGCAGCCAGGTGCGTGGGGACTGCCAGGAGCTCCCTGGATGTGGGTCCTGGCGATCTGCAGGCCTGCAAGGCAAAACAACAAAGTCCTTGAAGCCTCTCTCGGGATGTCGTGTTGCCTTTTAGCACCACGGTTGCATAACGGGATCTGTTTTGTTTGCGGAGGGAGCAAGGGTGACGGTCACCTCTGTGCCCTGCAGCGGCCCAGCAGTACCTGTGTGCTGTGCCGGACGCTACTCCTGGTGGGAATTCCATCTTTCTGCTTAATCCAAGAGCTGGGCTCATTCCTTGATGCTTGTGGGGTTCCCAGCTCTGATCCCACAGCAGCGGGGTGCAGGGACTCTGCAGCTACACTCAGGTTATGCAGCTTTAGCAAACCAGAACGTGAGTTTGTGAGCACCTAATGATCTGTGCTGCCCTGATTCCAGCCTGGCAAGGCTCTCAGGGTGTATCTGACTCAGGAAAGCACATCTGGGGTCAAGAGGCCAGTGCTGGTAACCCCTGTGGGTGTCAGAAACCAGTACAGGGTGGAGCTGGAAGAGGCACACAGTAGAAACCGTGCCTGAAATCCAAGCACAAGGAGAGTCCAATGCTCCTGTCATGACCATTTTGTTGAAACAACACATTTCCCGCGTCATTTAAAGGGCTGGGGGCCATGACCCAGTGGGGCCATGGAGAAATGCAGCCAGGAATGCTGGAGAGCATAATTGCAACGAGAAGCATAAATGGGCTTTAATTAGGGGAGCGACTGCTGTGTGATGCACAATCCTTCCCCACCAAGGCACCAATGCTGGGTCTGCTGGGACCATTTGGGAGTGGCCCAGGTGGCCACACTGCTGCTTATGGGATGGAAATGGCCAACAGCAACAGCCTGTGCTGCTCTGTGGGGCTTCTCTGGGAACGAGGGGTGCGAGCCCCACGCTTGGATGGTGACAGGCAGTGCTGACACCCAGGTGGTGGCAGGGCCAGCTGCGTTCCGAGCCTCTGGCATGGGCAGGCAGGGCGGGGAGGGCCCGTCAGCTGCTCCGTGCCAGCCCTCAGCTCTGCCCAGGGCAGCTGGGCTGGGAAGGAGCCAGCTTGGGATGGGCCCCAGTGCTCCAAGCGGGACCTCGCTGGGTACAGCCCGAGCCGGGCTCCCTGGGCCAGTTTGGGAAGGGTGCAGGGAGGGGTTAACGCTGCTGTTCTGCAGTTTCATCCCCGAGGTTGTGGTTCTGCATGACCAGCAGCGGGACTGCTTCAAAGTCATGCTCCAACTTGATTTGTTTCAAGGTTACTCAGAATTCAGTGGGGGAATGGCACCAGGACCTCCTACCAACAGAAAGGCCAAGTCACCCCCTCGCAGTCCTTGACCTTCTCCGTGGCTCAGCTGGCTCTTCTCTTTCCCCCATACTTGCCTACACTGCAAAAGGGATGATCATGTGAATATTACACAGCCTGGCATCTGCACATCAGCTGCAGCAGCTGAGGCTCTGACACGCTCCCGGTGCCTCCGTGCGACCCTGTCCCCAGGCCACGCTCTGTCACCTGTGTGTTCAGCCCCTTCCGCAGGCTGTCACTGCCAGGCACACAACAACACAGAAATACAGTCACTGGGAACTTGTGCTCCCTCCTGGGGAAAGCGCTGTGGATCCCCAAGCCTCTGCAGAGACCCGGAGCATCGGGAGGAGCTGCCGTTGTGCCAGTGTCCAGAGAAGGCCCTGGGAGCTGAGCCAGGTCCTGTGAGACATTTTAATCCTTCCTATTCCACAGTCTATCCTGGCCAGGGCTCTGCTGCAGTGAACATTTTCCTGTTCCTTTGTCAGGGCCTCTCACAGGCACCTACCTGTGTTTGTTTTCTCTCCTTATCTGGTACCACGGGGAGCAGGCAGGGCAGCAGGGAGAGTCAAAGAGTGTGGGAATACACATCCCCACTCTCGCCTGGCCCCCCTGGAGTCCCCTGGATCCTCTCCCTAAAGCCAGGCTGGAATTTCTTTCCGCTGAGGTAGCTGTTTGTTAAATAGTTGAGGTTACTTGAGTAATCAATAGTTCCCTGGTTCTCAACAGAAATATTACCCCTTTGGCCAAATCAGCTTTTCTATCTTTGCTGTAAACCTGCTCCTGACTCCCAGCTCTCGAAGGATCGAGGCACATTCCTGATTTACTTTCACAGAACCCCAGTTCTTTGCTTTCCTCCTGCCAGCACCACTTCTTCCCTCTGAGGTTAAGCAAGGAGGGCTGGAAGCAAAGGGAGAAATCGCTGGAGTCATTGGATTCCTCAGTCTCAGCCCTTCTCTTGGCTCTGCCCCAACAGCTCCTTCTCTGAGCTTGCTTCTCTCAGGAGGGAGGTGAGGAGAGTCAATGGGATCCTCATGGCCAAGGGCATTGCTGACATAACTCCCAGTCCATGGACTCCAAGACAACTTGGCTCAGCTGCTGCCAGCTGAAGAAAAACTGTTCCCATCCCACAGCAGGAGCTGTATCCCAGAGAAGCAGGGCTGGAAGACAAGGCGCCCACAGCGAGGTTCCGTGGCTGCACATAAATTTTCCCTGCAAACAGGCAAAGGCACCGACTCCCTGGAGCTGGATCTCCGGTTCCACCCCAGCAGCCAAAGGCTGGGCTGTGGCTCTGGGCTCCGGTTCCCTGGGATTGAAGGAGGCCACGAGGTTTGTTCTGCTGCTGGGGCAGTGGAAACAGCTTTGCTGTGCATTGTGAGCATCTCTGCACATCTCTGTTCTTTCCAAACCAGAAAAGGTCACGGAGACCCAAGAGAAACCCACTTCCCTCCTTCACCGAACTCCTTCTGCCTCGCACATGCTTTTGTTGCCATGCCTCGCTTGCCAAAGGCAGGAACAAACGCTGGGGTTTGGCAGGGCTCAGAGCCTTGGCGTGGCCGATGGGAAAGAGGCATTCTTGGTCCTCGGCCCGGGGACAGGGCTCTGCTCCACGGCCACTGCCACATTTTCCAGCTGCAGTTTCGCTGCTCGTCCCATGCTGAAGGCGCCGTTCTGGGGATGGGGAGCACCCCTGGGTGCAGGGGATCCATGGAAAGGGGGAGGGAATAGCTGGAGCAGGACCCAGAGCTACGTGAACCCCTGCACGGTTGAGCTTCACATCCAGGGGGAATCACAGGATTTGGAGCCCTGAGAGGCTTTTCCCGACGAATGCCTCATTCCAGGGAGCAGGGAAAGGCAGGGGGAGGCCATGCAAAGCCAGGCTGTCTGTGCTTCGGTTAAACAGGGCTGTTTTTGCTGACAGCTCCTCCTGAGAGACTGCAGGGAGGGATCCTGTAACTCAGGGACGGCTGGGAGGCTCTTGGCAGCTCCCGCTGTTTCAGTGTCAGGCACTGGACTTTTCCTGGTGCTCAGGGGAAAAGGGATGGCAGCCTGGATCAGAGCTGGCAGGGCTGGGCACGTGAGAGGCCTCCCTGTTAGGAGGCTGCTCTGGAGCAAGAGCAGGGCCTGATTTCAGAGAAGCATTTGAGGTCTCAGTGCGCACCGATCGCCCCAGAAACCTCCCACTCAATTTTCTGCTGTGCACAGCCCGGCCTGAGGCAGCACAGGGGGTAGTTTGCTCAACACTGGTTAACACAACCCACAGACGACAAGCCCCAGAGAGGGAAGAGTGTTTCTCATGGTGGCGAAAGGCTGAGGAAGAGGAGGGAGGAAGAAGAGGAATTTCCTGGCTGTGGTAAAGGCGGGTTGTGCTTGAAATTAGAGAGAATGGGCTTGTGGTCGTGGCATCAGGTTGGGGGAAGGAAGGCGTGGGTCAGCAGCAAAACCCAGCAGAACAAACCTCATTTGCCTTTCCGTGCTGTCCCAGGAATGAAGGACAAACTCCCCTCTCCCTTTGTCTGCCTTGTTCTGCTGCAGAGAACAGAGCATGGGCGGACTGGACTGAGCTGGGGACAGGGGCCTGGCAGCCAAGGGTCGGGCTGGGCAAAGATCTCAGCTGAGACAAGGGAACCCTGAGCAAGCACATGTTCGCAGTGAGAGGCTCACGCACTCCCCACCTGGTTAGTGCTGGCTCAGCCCTCTGGAAAATGACAAACGTTTTCCTTGCTGCGGGGCCAGAGGGCTGTGCTGGGAGCTCTCTCCGCTCCCCCGGCCCAGCTGCAGGCGAGAGGTGCTGCTGGCAGGGTCCAGGATCGCTCCTCTTTCCCCTTTTGACAGCTGTTGCTGGTTATGAGGATGGGAATGTTCCCCAGGCAGTTCTCGGCAGGAACTGCCCTTTCCAGGGCTGACCGCACGGGCTCTTTCTTCCCCTTCCCACCTCCTGAGAGCAGTCACAGCTTTGGGTACGTTCTAGTCTTGGCAAAGCTCTGCTCTTCCCTGCTCCTCTTCCTCACATGACACACAGGAGAGAGAGGCTGTGGCCTGTGGAAGGGGAATGTTTGTTCCTGGACCGAGATCAGTACCATTCTTGAGCCAGTTCTCTTCCCACAGCACAAAGAGAGAAAGAAGAAAAGTTTGGATCGGTCCTGCAGTGGGGATTTACACCCCAAACTGTCGGTCTGTTCCCAGCACAGAGATCCTGACCACCAGTTCTCCTCTTCCCAGAGCAGGATGGGCGGCACAGCTTGCAGGAACATCAGGGCATGTTGTGGGAAGTCGTTATTTCTTGTCACATCTGAGCAGAGTGTCAGACACTGATGGCACAGAAAGGGGTGGGTTTGGGCCACATCCCAGCCAGGAGCTTGAGAGTTCCTTGGAAAACCCAAAAAACGCAACTGAGCTAACTCAGAAAGAAGTGGTCTGGCTAAGGCCAAGGTCAGTCTGAGTAATTCCTTCCACTCTCTCTTCCGCTTTTGTGCCGTGAGGCAGGAAGCTGAAAATTCCCTGGCTGGTTTTGGGAGTGCAGAGGTCAGAGTGCAGTTCCGAGGAACAGATGAGTGTGTTAGCACCCAGCCCTGCACTCAGCTCCCTCCTGACTCCTTAGCACACAGCCACAGAATTTCCTGGCTTTTTGTTTCAGAACTCAGGGAAAATTCCTGCCAGCAGCGCTGAGTTAAATTAGAAGTTGGTAAATTCAAGAGGCTTCTTGCAACGAGGCGCTAACCTTTGGAATTGCCTCAAGAGTTGGTTAAGTCAAATAATGATAACTGGCTTGGAAAATCCTGAGGTTTTATGACCTTTCACAATGTCTGTACCTCTGTACCCAGATAAGGGTCATCACACTACTCCAAGAGAGGGATAAAGGAAGAATTCTCTTCCTGTCTTTCCCTGTCCTGCTGTGATTGCCATTGCTCAGCTCTGTAAAGCACGGGGATTACCCCAGGCCAGAGCAGCATTCCCATAAACCCCACTTTGGGATGAGAATTCAGGTCTCTCCATGACCTCCTGCCCAGTGAGGGAACGTGGATGTGGAAGGGGCTTCAAAAGACTGAGGGCAGTCGTGCTCTTGTCCTTAGAAGTTCTGCTGAGAGCTTTTCTTTCCCAGGTGCTTTGTGGGATTGAAGCCCAAACCTCCTTGGAGGCCAAGCAGCCACAGGGACAGGCTTCAGTCACCACCTGCCCGTGGCAGCAGGTCCCAGTGGCGCTCAGTTCACCGGAGCTTTCTCCCACTGGCAGGATTACGCCCTGGCAACAGGGACACTGCAACATGCAAGCCCCGAAACTGCAGCGCCTGCTCCACCACACAGCAAAATAGGTCGTGCATCAGCAAATGAAAAAGGACAGATGGTGTCTGCTAATACAGCTTAGTTTATGGCCTGCAGGATTAACTCACTGGTTGTCATGTCTGCAGAAAATAGGAAATGGGTGGGTCGGCTGGAGGAAACGTGCGGTGCGCCCAGCCCTACCTGTGCTGTGGGATGCACCAGCTGGAGAGGATGACAGAGATCCTGCGAGGTTTTGAGATGCTGCTGAAGGGCTGATGGTGTCTTTTGGGGGGTCTGGGCACTGGAGACAGTGCCTTGAGCCAAGCCTTCCCATCCTCCTCGGGTTCCCACACTGCCACTTCAGGGATTGACGCTGAGGCGAGCAGGGATCTCCAGCAGAGACAGGGACACCCTCCGTGGTCTCTGCTCCACAGCTTCCCGTCCTCTGCCAGCTGCAGGACAGCCTCCAGTTCAGCCTTTTGAACTCCCGGGCACCCACGTGTCTGCAGGAGTAAGGCACGGAGCTGAGGCAGAAGCCTCAGGTCTTTTCAATGCCTTCTCTGTGACACACTGTTCTCCTTTCCTGGAAACCAGGCCAGTGCCTCACTCTGTTCTCCTTGCAGGAATCAAACCCCGTGCCAGAGCTCTGCCTGGTGCATCTGCTCTCTGAAGGGCAGAACAAACTCTTCCTTAGCTCTCCACGAGCGCTCCTCCTCAAGATTTCACCTTGATCTTGCTGCCTCTGCCGTGGCCAGGTTTGCTCATGTCCTGCAAGATGCCGAGCATCCCAAAAACCAGCTGGCACCAGGGAGATACTCCAGAGCCAGGGTTCCTGCCATGCCAGGCCGTGCCATCTCCGTGCCTCTTGGCCTCCTGCTGTCACAGGTGTTTGTCACCACCACCTTCAAACCACAGCCAGCCATCACAGGCGCTGGGGTTTCCTCCGGTGACTTAATTTGCCTGTGTTTATGCCAACACCAAACACTTAATTGTGTGTTGAATGACTCAGGTGAGGAAGGAGTCTGGCTCCTTCCTCCTGCCACAGGGATCTGGCCAGCTCCATCCTGATGGCAGCACCCTACAGTGCTAAACCTTCTCAGTTATAAATCCCCCTTCATTAAGGGTAGCAGGTCACTGGTAAGAGTGACTGGAGAGCGGGGATCATTGTCACTTCTATCCCCAAAGCTGTTCAGCGAGCGTGGAGGTGAATAAAGAACACAGAACAGCCTGTGCTTTTATTACAAAAGGAAATGCTGCTTTTGTAGAGGGGAAAGCATGTCAGATTACTATTATAAGTAATTGCCTAATGATCCCTACCTTTGCGTCATTGCTGAAGCACATCCGAGTCCCTTTTTGGGGTCTCTCCTCCGTGCACGTGTGTCACCAACGGGGCCAAGCCCATGGCCGTGCTGGCTGCTGGAGCCCTGCAGGAGACAGGATGGGGGAGCTACGTGGGCACGAGAGCCTCCACATTTCTTCCCCCTCGAAATCTCCCCACCTCCCACCTCTTCTATCAGCTGCTGACAAGACTTGCCGCGCGTGTAGGCGGCTCCCGAGCTTACAAGATGATTCCCCGCTCCCCCCCACCTCCCATCCGCGAGAGGAGCGCTCAGGATTTCGGGGAGGGGGAGCGCGGCGCTCCTCCGGCTGCCGGCCTGTTCCGCGAGGCCTGTGCCGATGCTTTCCCAGAGCTCCATGTGGTAACTCTCTCCCAGGATTTCACATGACAGCCTCTTCCCCGGAAAGTCGCAGCGGGGAGTGGAAGATTGCTGCGCGTGTGGGTGTGAGGAGGGAGCAGAGTGGGATGGGGAGATGGAGGGGAGAGGAGGTGTAACCACAGACTAAACCAGAACAAATCCTCTTGGAAGAGCCTTGCATTTCTGATCCCAAGGCTCCCATCTCCTGCCTCTTCCTCTTCATTTAAAAGAACGTCAATCCCTGTTAAGTCCAGCAGAGAAAAGAGGAGTCAAGCAGAATCATCTCTTTCCTTCCCTGAACGCATCTCAGGGGACCAGGAGAGGCAAACAGAACACGAACTAAACTGGATAGAGGCAGAGAGTGTGTGCAGAGTGCACACTGGGGAGAGCCCTCCCCAGCCTCTGGTGTCTTCCCCAGAGAGACACGAGGGGCTGTTAATGACATCTCCATCTGACAAACGATCACAGTCATGTCATTACAGCCCAGGGCCTCCCCGGGGCCCTGGCAGAAAGTGACCCCAATGAGCTTCAGTTCTTGCAATCCCAGCTGCTCCCCGTGAACGCTCGGCGTCCCTCACCGCACAGCTCCAGGCTCTCGGGGTTAGGCCTCGACGAATGCCTCGGGCTAGCCAAGACTGACATCCCTGCCAAGACTGACATCCCCCCAAAAAGAGGAGTAGGGAAGCCCACGAGCCTCTGGCACAGCTCTTCAGGGCAGGGAGCTGGGTGAGACCTCGCACTGCACCTCTGAGAGGTTTAAAACGACCTCTGTGCTACTTGGATCTGTCTGTCCCTCTCATCTCCCTCCAGATGCTGCGAGTGCAGCACCTCGCAGTGGATACCCTGGTGGGTCCTCAGCAGAGAGACCCCTGAAGCTGCCATCTGCATCTTGGCATCCTGATGCACCTGGATGCCTTTACCAGCCCTGGCTGTCCCACCTTAACAGGGCCAAAGGTCTCAGCCTGCCCAGCGAAACCAGAGCTGAGTCATTCCCCAGTGTCCCTGTGTGGAAACAGGGAAGAATTCCTGGTGTAAGGCTGCTCCCTCCTTCCCGCATCTCATCGCCTCAGTGGCTATCAGCAAGCAGCAACACGAGCTGGATTTTCTGTAAACTCCATCCTCTCTGCAATGCAGCCTGTCCCCCTTGAATTACCCCCATCCCTGCCAGGGAAAAGTAGCAGAAACCCCGAGGAGACTCTAGAGAAAATAGTCAGTGCTGGGGAGGGGTTCACACCTCAGTGCCTGCATTCAAGAGGTTTAAGGCAGATTAAATCTTTGTGTGCCCTGAAATTGCTGTTTCAACACCTCCTGCGTCCTGCAGGCCAGGGAGGAGAACAACAGGCAGGTATTTACCATACCTGTGATGTTTGGGTAACCAGGCAGAGGGGGATGGTGGGCAAAAGGGATGCGGTAGGAGCTGGAATTTCAGTTTTATCGGCTGCGAACCCAGCCGACGTGCCTGCTGCCAGTGTCCCACCGCAGCGATATTGCCGGCCAGGCACGCCCCAGTTCCTCCATGCAGCCCGAGTTTCACAATCCCTTCCCAGCAGCCCAGCCTCTGCTTTCACTCTCTGAATTACCAAGGGGAATTTTCATTACATCACCACAGGCTCTTCCTCCTCGACAGCCACAGAGCTGCCACTCTGCTCTGCTTTGCAGGGGTTTTTTGGGGCGTGGGTGACGGGAGGGTATTTCTCTGGAAAGAGAAATATCGCTCAAAAGCAGGTCCAGCCCAGCTCAGCCTCCCCCAGTGGCTCCATCCCGGCTGGGAACGGCACTGGGCAGTGTGGGGTGGCTCCAGCCGGTGTCTGGACAAAGCCTTTTCCCTGGAAGCCTTCCTGGGGGACACGGCGCTTTCAGGCAGCTTTAAAAGTCGCCTGTGCGAAATCCAGCGGGGTCGGAAGTCAGCAATCTTCCAGCTTTCTGCCAGCGTAAGCAAAAGCAAATTTGCCTATTGGAGCTGGGATTTGCAGAATGATTCGCTGCAGCGTTTGAATCCACCCCCCTCCTCACTCCCCCGCCTTCTGTATCTTTTTTGTTTGTTTGTTTTGCCTTTATCTTTTCAAATATCCCCCAGTTTAACGGCCAGGCTGGTGGCAGCTTCCCCGCAGCTCCGGGGTGGGGCTGATCTGATCTCACTCCCAATCCGGTGACCTTCCAATCAGCCTCTTGCCTTTCCTCCCTGGCAGCTCGCTTTCCTGCCCTCTCTTTCCAGTTCCCGGCTGTTTGTTTTGGGTTTTTATTTGAATCAAAACAAACTACCGGGTTCAAACTGCTCGGCAGGAACACGCTGAGCAGGAGCCTTTGCTGCTGGCAGGGGCTGTGGAAACTCGCCATGGGGAAACACCTCAGCCACGGAGAACTTCTTTTGAAGTAGCTGGGATGTCTGGACCACAGCGGGGTCCGGACAGTTGGAAATCTGTGTCTCAGAGCTCCATAAAAGCACTGAGTTCCCTCAAATAGATAACCACGGGCAAGAGCTGTGCGCAGCTTGGGAGCAGGGGAGATGGCTCTGAAGTCACTCGGATTTACCCCGGCCTCCCCCAGCCCTGCTGGTATCGTGATTCCTCATTTGAGGCAGTGAGGAGTCATTTCTGCCCCATCAGCGCGGTGCCTTTCCCAGGAACTCCAGATGGTTTTGCTCTGTGTCTCTCCGTGTCTGCACTACTGGTAATTCAGGCCCGTCTCACATTCGCTTTTGAGCTGAAACCTTCCCACAGTTGGTTACAGTCTGTGCTCCTGCGCTGCAGAGGACGCAGGGCTGAGCTGGCACAGCGCTGTCTGGGAGATCCGTCCCACACACGAGTCCTGCTCAGGTTTCTCTATTTCAGTCAAGAGTGTGATTTTTCTAGTGAAATCATCAAAGCGAGACAGTCTCTGCTACAGATGGGCAGCGACAGCCATTTAAAGATGCCTCATACCTGGCTTGTCGCAGACAGGAGTGGTTCATTTCAACAGAATCTCATTTTACACCATTATAACATCTCTTTCTTCTTCATCTGGCCCTCCTTTCCCAAGGAAAAAGGTCCTTTCCTTCTGGGAACTCCACACCACAAATATAAGGGAAATGTTAAGAATTTTCATGCCTGCTCAGGCATCACAGCTCAGCAACTCACTGCTCAGGGAAAATGTGCTCCACAGACCCCCTCATAGCATCCCTGCCTCTCTTGGAGCAGAGCTGTTTGGCCCTTGCCAAATTAACTTGCTAATTAACAGGGGTTTTGATCCCAGGCAGGCATTTACCACTCCGAGGCCAAACCTTGGTGTGGTCCAAAACTTCCAGCTGGTCCAAAGCCCTGTGTGCTGTGGCAGGAATGTGAGGAGCTGACAAATGTCTGGGGAATGTGATCTCCGGGGAAGGACTGGGGTGTAGCAGACATCTTGGGATAAGGGAGGGGGTATGGCAGGCACGGAATTAATGGAGAGGAGCACAGGAAGGAGCAGGATTGCTGCAGGGCGTTTAGGAGAGGAGGACTCTTCATTTGTGCAGGTGATGTGCTCCTTCTGTGCCTTCACTCACCCATCAGACAGGGAAGTGTCATCATTATCCCCTCCGTGCTGACAAACCTGGGGTCTTTGCCTACAGCAATGCACCAGCACCGAAATCCAGGTTCCTTGTTCCCATCCCAGCTCTTGGAAGAACCCTGGTAATAATAATAATAATCATGCAAACAGGCTTTGCTGAGAGAGATGATTTTAGGAATGCCGATGGAGCCACACTTGTCACATGAATAACCACAGTCTGTCCAGTCAGAGCTGACAGTCTAAGGCAAGGCAGCTCCTTCTGTGCTGATTTAAGAAGCTCTTCATAGACACAGCAGATCTTTCTGCTTCACCTCCCCTGCATAATAAGAAGCAGCGTCCTTGCTGTCAGTTGATCTGCCTTTGGATGGGGTACGAGGCTGGCAGACCCCTCTGGGCACGGGGGAACCCTGGAAGGAAGCGGAGGCTTTCAACTTTCTGCATGAGCGCAGCAAGAATGTGGGTTGTAGTTTCAGTGCCTCTAAACCTGGCACCCGGGGAGGAGTTCCCAGCTGAGCAAATCTTTACATGATCTTCAGAAACGTTATCAAGGAGGGACACAGCGAGGGACAAGGTGCTCCACTGGCATGGGTGGATTTAGAGGGGGCTCCTGTGGTTATAGACACCTCTCTGCAAAGAGAGATGTTAAAAGCAAACTGCCCCAGGGTTTTTTTAACAGAAACCTTTCCTTTTTCTGCACAATCCAGCCGGAAGATTCCCCCCATTCCAGGTCTTGGGTGAGGCAGTGCTGAGGGAGCGATGTTGAGGGGAGATGGAGAGCTGAAGGGAGAATCCTAGACCGGGCTGAGTTGGAAATGACCCATCAGGACTGAGTCCAACCCCTGGCCTTACGCAGGACACCCCACGAATGCCACCATGTGCCTGAGAGTGTTGTCCAAAGGGAGATGGGACATTGAGGGAACCAGGGTGCTGAGGGAAAAACGGGAGCGCTGAGGGGAAAACGGGAGCGCTGAGGGGACAGAGGGGCTGAGAGAAGCCAGGGGACTGAGGGGAAATGGGGAGCTGAAGGGGTGTTTAGGGGGACATGGGGGCACTGAGGGGAGCAGGGGGTGCTGACGGAACCGGGATGATGAGGAGGGAGAGTCGGGCACTGAGGGGAGCCAGGGGCTGAGGGGAGATGGAGGCGCTGAGGGGAGATGGAGGCGCTGAGGGGAG
>VYZT01019256.1:0-18652 GCA_013400735.1 Pomatostomus ruficeps | reverse complement strand
TCCTGGGACAGCCCGGGGAACGGGGATCCTGTTCTTCTCTCCGTCCTGGGACAGCCCGGGGAACGGGGATCCTGTTCTTCTCTCCGTCCTGGGACAGCCCGGGGATGGGGGGACCTGTTCTCTCTCTCCTGGGACAGCCCGGGGAACGGGGGACCTGTTCTCTCCATCCTGGGACGGCTCGGGGAACGGGGATCCTGTTCTTCTCTCCGTCCTGGGACAGCCCGGGAATGGGGGGACCTGTTCTCTCTCTCCTGGGACAGCCCGGGGAACGGGGGACCTGTTCTCTCCATCCTGGGACGGCTCGGGGAACGGGGATCCTGTTCTCTGCATCCTGGGACAGCCCGGGGAAGGGGGATCCTGCTCTTCTCTCCATCCTAGGACAGCCCGGGAATGGGGGGACCTGTTCTCTCCATCCTGGGACAGCCCGGGAATGGGGGCGATCCTGTTCTTTTCTCCATCCTGGGACAGCTCGGGGAGTGGTGAATCCACTGTCCCTGTAGGGTGCTGTCCTCTCCATCCTGGGACAGTATGTTGAGGGAGAGACCCCTGTCCCCTCCATCGTGGGACAGCTTGGCAGGGAAAACCTGCTGTCTCCTTAGGGTGCTGCCCCATCTATCAGTGCCGGGACGTCTTGGGGAGGGGACACCCCGCCCTGGAGGGATGCTGCGTGTCCCCAACACGTGCTGGGATAGCTGGGTGAGGTGTGACCCACTGTCCCAGTGCGATGCTGCCTATCCTCAGCAGGTCCTGGGGATGGCATCCCAGCTGGGATGGCCCTGGGACTCACCGTCCTGCCACGTGGGGCCCAGGACAGCACAGGGAGGGGTGGCTCGCCCTCAGTGAGCTCGGATATACTTCTGGTCCTGCTGTGTCCCATGAAGAGCCCTCCCTGCAGGGGTTCTTTGCTCATCTGCAGCCTGTTCAGGACAGCCGATAGGCTTTGGGTACCAAAATTCCATCTATCCCTATTATCTCTCCGGAGCACCACGGTTTGACCTTGGGCATTGTGAAAACACAGACAGATCGGGTAGCAGTGATGCGTCTTGGAGGGGGTTTTAGCTGAGCCATCGTTTCCTTAATTTAACAGAAACCTTTTTTGTTTTCTGCACAAACGGGAAGTGTGGAGTTTCCCAGCTGTGCGTTTCGCGGGCTGCCCTGGGCACAGCGCACGGGGACAGCGCTGCAGCCTCCAGTAGTGGGGAAGGAGGAACCGTAACCAGTCACTTTTTCCCAGTGAGGACGAGAATTCATGGCAGCGAGGGGTGATGTTGACTCACTGTCCGTTGCCCAAGTGAGGAAACGTCTGTCTGTCCAGAAGTCAGCCCAGCCAAGCTTGATGACTGTGTAGTTATGAGTGCGTTGCTTTCATTTTCTCTTCCCTTTTTCTTTAAACGAACTCTCTTAGGTTTGTGTTTCTGGGCGTGAGCCAAAGCTGCCTGGAAAAGGGCTTTGTCGGGGAACTTAAGAGAAGTGCTGCGAAAGTTGAGCTACGACTCAGCTTGGATGGCAGTTCTGGGTAGCCAGAACATGAAAGGAAAGTCTGACCTAGTAGTCGGAATGGAAAAGGTGGTGGGAGGATTGTGAAGATTTAATCAAAGCCCTGTAATAGGCATCCTATGCAAATCAGTGAACCTGGCTCAGGTTACCCATTTCACGGCCTCTCGAGCATCCTGTATCGGGGCTTCTTCCTTCAGAGGGTGAAGTTAACAGCAAACAACACCTCTGCTCCTTTCTGGAGCCAAATCGAGTGCAAAGATCTCGGTATTTCAGCAGGGATAAGATCTGGGAGATAGAGCAGGTTGTGCTGCCGCGGAGAGAATGCCTCTGCTGGTAACCGGCTGGAGAAAATCCGGTTCCTGCTCACCGAATCTCAGCTCCTTGAGTGTTGTGATGTTATCTGTGCCCAGGATAAGGTGTACAAACAGCGACGTCACCCAGGCTGGCTGGTTGGAAGGAGCCAGCTCCAGCGCGGCCCGGAGGGCGTTGCCTCAGTGACAGCGACACAGCCCGAGCCTGATCCCTTCCTCCGGCGGGGTTTGGGCAGCCTGGTCTCCTTCTCCGAGCTCAGACCTCCTCCCCGGTTAGCCAGGGAGCCAGGTGACGTGCTGGCATCCTCCTCGCAGCCCAGAGGAGCGAGGAGCGAGCCCGGGGCTGTTGGAGATGTTGGAGATGGCTCTCGTGGGCCAGCGCTGCTGCTGTGTCTGTAGCGCTCGAACAAAGGCTGTTGGAATCAGCCCTCCGGCAGGGAGAGGAATTAATCACCCTATTCATTCTTCCCAGCAGAGCTTGTGTGGCTGTGCTTATGTAAAATCAGGGTATGAATTATTTACAGCGGGCTTTCCCCGCTGTAGTAGCGCCGGAGTACGGCAGCGTAGGGCTGGGGGCACGGCAGAGTCGTGCTTTGGCACTGAATGTCACCCAGCGCTGTCCCCGGAACCCCGGGAAAAACGGAAACTCTCCAGCAGCATCTTTTCAGTGTCAGAGAATCAAGGCATTGCTTTGTCCTGGCCAGGATGTGGAACAGAAATCATTTCATCCGCACACACCGGGGCTGGGCAGTGAAAATCCTTCCATCCCGCCTGGTTCTTTACCAGACTTTTCACGTTTTTATGCATTAAAAAACCCCAAAGAAATTCACGTTCCTTGGTCTTAAATGACACAATGCTTAGGATTCGATCTCCTATTGGTTATTGATCCCTTCCATGCTGATTTGGTCCCCATTCTTTGGGTCTCTTATCGATCTTTTCCCAGACCAGGTGTCTCCGGCCTCACCAGGGGGTGATGTCTGTCAGTGTTTATCTCCTCTGTATCTCCTGGCTCCTCCCAATCCGTTGATGTTCAGCTCCATCAGGCCTCACCCGCTCCTTTGAAGAGAAACTTCAACTCCCCTTCCCCTCTGAAGTTGCTCAAAAAAAAAAAAAAAAAAAAAAAAAACAAAAAAAAAAGCTAAAAGTTGTAGAATTTCCGAGGTGTGCAAGGCAGGGGTGTGGCCCTGGGTGTCACCGAGGTGGTGGCATCAAGGGGCTGTGACAGACGCGACCCTCAAACATCCCGTCCTTCCTGGCATCCCGCAGCTTTTCCTAAATGGCAGAGCCTGGCTGTGCTGCCCGGGAGGAGGAGGAGGAGGACAACACAACACCGGTGCGCGTTGCCATGGAAACTCGTGGTCAATTGATGCGCCATCAATCGCAAAACAAATCATTTTCTGTGTTTGCAGCTTCGGGGTTTTTTTTTTTCCCCCCCCCTCTACATTCAGGCTGTGTGGTGTTTGTCACTCTGCAGCTTTCCCAAAAGCTTGGGGGGGTAACAGAACCTTTAGGGAAAAAACGGAGCTGCGTGGGCTGAGATCCGTGAATGGGCAGGAGGAGGGACCGAGGGAACTCGTGGCCGTCCGAGGAGGGGGGTGAGAGCGGAGCTGGGCCATTCCTGGGGTCTCACGTTGCTCTGCGGGGAAAACTCAGGGAGGAAAACAAACTTTCCTTTCTCTCTGCTGGGACTGAGCCTGGAATGGCCATGGAAGCCAGCAACGTGTCAGAGATCAGTGGAAAAGGAGAACCACTCTTGATCCAGGTCCTGCCACGACTTTTCCTTGGCATATCCTTCAAAAACCTCCTTCTAGTTGACCTTGATGTGGGGATGTGTTATTTTTTCCCCCCACCAGACAGTCCTGCAGCTTCTTTCCCCACAGCTGTGGGCTTGTGCCTGATATTTGTCATTTCAGCTCCAGCAATAAAATAATAAATGCTGACGATTTTAATTTCTCGAGGGTTTAAAAAAACCCAGTGTTCTGAGCGAGGAGTTAATTTAGAGTGTGGGGTTGCTTAATATATTACACTGAGCCCTCCTAGCCTGCTGTTAGGGTTTGAAATAGCAGTGCCACAGCACAGCTGGGGAGATGAAGCTTTTCCTATCTGTTTGGCCAAGGGTGAGGACATTCAGTGGGATATTCCTTAGAAAAGGTGCACAGGAATCAAGTTCTTCCCTCCTAACCCCCTGGGCTGTCTGCATCACGGAATTATCACACAGGAACAGAGTGGTTTGGGTTGGAAAGGACCTTAAAGTTCATCCTGTTGTGGGCTGGGACGCTTTCCACTATCAGAGGTTGCTCCGAGTCATGTCCAGCCAGGCCTTGGACGCTTCCAGGGATGGGATTTTCGTGCCTGGGCTCAGGTGCGGGTGTGAGGATGCCCAGGTAGCGCTGCAGCCGTGCCTGCCGGCCCTCAGATGTTGTTTCTCTGGCGATGATGTCGTAGCCTGGCAGGATGAAGTTGCTGGAACTCCCACGGGATATGAATCATTGTGGTATGACACACTCGGCGGTTCTCACGCTGCTGCCTCCGAGGAGAAGAGGCAACACGGGCTCGAGCCGCGCCAGCCCGAAATACGAAACCTTAAATGGGAGTTATTCCCCTCTGACCGCCAACAAAAATACCGGGGATGAGCCACAAAAATACCCTTTTGCCATATGGGTGTCGCAGGACTGGGGAGGCACTACTGGAATTGCTCATGGCAGCCCCTGCCAGTGGGAACAGCCTCATCCTCGGTGCCTGTCAGTCAGATTTCTGTGCCTGGTGATGCTGCTTGGGCTTCTGTGTACACGGGACGCTTCCTTCTGGGAGTGTCACGCCGCTGTCAGAGTGAGCTGGTTGATCTTGGCCTCTCCCTCTTGCACAGTTGATTATTTTACCCCAATTTTGGCTTGTTCCAAAGGCAGGACATTGTTCTTCTTTGCCACTCTTTAGAAAAATAAGTCCTGTGGAGATCAACGGGAGCTTGCCTCTTGACACAGCTACATACGGAACGATTATTTCACTTTTTCAGAATTATTGAGTTGATAGAAGTGCCCAGGACAAGCTCAGCTTTCCTGGACTCCTCTGGACCATGCAGCATCCGCCCCTATGTGTGTCCTGAGGAAATGAGGGGGGTGTGTGCCTGGAAAGAGCAGCCAGAGCCCAGCCTGGGAGGAAACTGCAGGGACTCAGCTGGGCACGCCGGGCCAGACAGATCCGGCTTGGGTGAATTACAGTGAGAACTGCCAGCAGTTACCGAGGAGAGAACTCAGGATCTCAAGCTGCCTGCATGAAAGGCCCCTGCCCTGAGTAACCCAATTAGTGCTGCTTAATTTCAGGCCCTGCAGCGCGAGCCGCAGGCCTGGCGAGCGCAGGAACGTGTCTGTTCTGGAGGCTGCTGCACCAGGGAGCGGGAACGAGACGGGGGAGGTGGCTCTGGGTGTCCTGCCCTGCTCGAGCAGCCTGAGTTGAAGTACTCTCAAACTTAAACTTTGTTTTAATTCCCGCGGCACAGGTACGCGGTGATCGCCTACGGCTGCGCCAGCTGCCCCAAGCTGACCTGCGAGCGGGACGGCTGCCAGACCGAGTTCTGCTACCACTGCAAGCAGATATGGCACCCCAACCAGACGTGCGACATGGCCCGGCAGCAGCGGGCACAGACCCTGCGTGTGCGGACCAAGCACACGTCGGGCCTCAGCTACGGGCAGGAGTCCGGCCCGGGTAGGCGTTTATCCATTTCTCATTAAACATCCCAGCCTGGGAGTCCAACAGCCCCAGGAGTCACTCCCGGATTTTTTCAGTTCCCTGTGTGTGTGCAAACCTCCCTCTCTCAGAGCAGGGGGATGTCGGTGCCCTGAGCGCCTCCAGCAGCTGTGAAACTCAGACTCATTTCCCCTCCTCCCGTGTGTCAGAACACGTGTGATCTCTTCCAACAGCACCAAACACATCAGGAGGTGATGATGTGCTGTGGGTCCTTTTGTGTCACGGCAACTCCCCTCATCCGCCCCAGCTCTGCTTGTGGCTCTTTTGATCTTGGATGTTCTCGCGTTTTTGCTGATCTAAACCCTGAACCAGCAGTCACTTACCCTGAACCAGCAGTCACTTACCCTGAACCAGCAGTCACTTTTTTCACCATCGCAGCTTCAGAGCTGCCTGGTGTGGTCGTGAAGAGCAGCACTCACAGCCAGCTGGGTGTGGGGAGCTCTGCTCCGTGCACCGTTAGGTGTTGGTAATCTCAGGTACCAAAAAAAAAAAAAAATGCCAACCCACAGACTCCTCTGCTGCCTGGTAGGAGCTGCTGAGTCTGTGTTGCTCACAAATAACTGTATTGACTCTGGAAGTGGGCAGCGAGGCCATTTTTTAAAGCCCTGCCCTCCCCACAAAGAAAACACCCTGTTTTTCCTTCTGTGTGAGGAGTTTAAATGTTAATTCACTCGGTGTGGAGCTGCCGTGGGCGGTTCTGGGGTGGCTTCGTGGTGTGCCGAGGTCCCACACGCCCCAGTTTAGAGCACCCTCATAATGGGCAGCACAGACACTGCCACAGCCAGCAGAAAAACCCAGTGTTTGAGTTTTTCTGTCCTGCTCGCAGAGATCCCTGCCAGGAAAGGCACGTAGCCACGGGAAGGGAGGTTTTGGAGACAGTGGTTTCTCCCCACCCCGCCGTGCTGGATCCAGCCTGCTGATTAATAAGGTGTGAGCCGGGCTCACAGCTGGATTTCATCTTGCTGAGCTTCGCAGGGGCCAGCAGAGCCCCGAACCATTGCATAACCACGGTCAGATGACGCCTGAATTAAGGAAGGGATGAAAACCCCTTATCCTGCTCTGCCAGCAGCAGCCCGGGGCCGGGGCAGCCTCTGTGGCCGTGCGTGGCTGCAGCCCCCGGTGCCCTCCAGGCCGGGTTTGGGGTTTCTCCAGTGCCTGTTCTCCCGGTTGCTGTGTTGTTGTTGGCCCGTGAATCACCTCCGTGGAGCAATGCAGTAATGGCTCCTTGTGCGGGGCAGGTAGGACTCGTTCCCTGGGTTTAAGCCTGTGCTGGAACACATCCCGTGCAGGATTAGAACAACCTCTTAAAAGTGGCTCTTGTTCCCAGTCCCTGCTGTCGGTGGGGTCTGTCACATCAACATTCTCTTCTCTGAGATGAACACCCCAACCCCGCGAGCAGCAAAGGTGTTCTGCTGCACAGAAAACAAGGATTTCAGTCCATGACGGGATTCCCCTAGTCGATAATTCCCTCTCGCAGCAGAAATCCCGGCTGAACCCCTTGTTTCCTCCCCGCAGCCGATGACATCAAGCCGTGCCCGCGCTGCAGCGCCTACATCATCAAGATGAACGACGGCAGCTGCAACCACATGACGTGTGCCGTGTGCGGCTGCGAGTTCTGCTGGCTCTGCATGAAGGAGATCTCGGACCTGCATTACCTCAGGTGAGCGGGGCAGCAGCACGTGCCTCCCGAGGGCTCCCCGCAGGAGTTCGCTGCCTCTGTCGGACTTTCACCCTCGGCGAAATTTTTTATTGTTTCTGACCCAAAGGGATGAACTCTGTTCCCACTTTACAGCATTCAGCTGCTCCTCCCAGCACCAAAGCTCCTGATGCAATTGCTTTTCAGAGCTCTTGGTGTACTGGATATTAAACAGAGACCCAGCAGTGTGATATTCACCTTTTGGGGGGAAAAAATACAGAAAATTTATCTGTGTTGTCTACCTGCTTCCCTAAAAGTTTTGGGTTTTATTCACATGCAAATTGAACTTGGAGTTCTCAGAATTGCTGGAGTGTTAATGTAATTCTTTTCCCTTTCATGCAGCCCCTCTGGCTGTACATTCTGGGGCAAAAAGCCATGGAGTCGCAAAAAGAAGATTCTCTGGCAGCTGGGCACGTTGATCGGAGCCCCTGTCGGCATTTCCCTCATCGCTGGCATTGCCATCCCCGCCATGGTCATTGGCATCCCCGTGTACGTTGGGAGGAAGGTGAGTGTGGGGCGCAGAAGCCTTTGGGGTGTTCGTCTGAGCAGAAATTCAGAGCTGATAGCGAGGGCGGATCTCGCCGTAAAACCAAAATTCAGTTTTCTCTTCTAAAGCTCCTCTTATCTCCCGCGCTTTGTGTGGGCAGGGGGAAGGTGGTGGCTGATAGCCCTGCTGGCCCTTCAGGCTCAAGTCCTCCCAGATGCATTTTTCTTTTCTCTTGTCATTTTTAATTTTTTCATTTCCTCTGCCTTGAGCCAGGAGCACCCGAGGAGGTCCCTTCTGAGCCCATCCTGTGATGCTGAACTCTGAGGGACCCTGAGCATCACATTTTTCCTTGCCTGAGTCACTTGTGTTTTGGTGCTGACCCCAAACTCTGTGGTGCTGTTTGTGCTGACAAAGAGATTTTGAGAGGGGAGAACTGGCACATCAGCCCTTGTGGTTGCTCTTTTTTTTTCACACACAGATCCTCCTGCTAGGTCTGGTCGATGAGGAGATCTGTGCTCAAAATGAGATTTTTTCAAGGGTTCATGCAGCTGGCAAGGCTGTAAAATCACTCATTAATGTCCTTTCTCTGCTGTTCTCACCTGGTGCTTTCTCTCCCGCCAGATCCACAGCAGGTACGAGGGCAAGAAAACCTCCAAGCACAAGAGGAACTTGGCCATCACTGGTGGGGTCACCCTGTCTGTCATCGCCTCCCCGGTCATTGCTGCTGTCAGCGTTGGTGAGTGGGCTCAGCCCTGTCCCTTCTGCTGGCCCAGTGGCCACTCACACACGTGGGTAGCCCAGCCCTGTGCCGTGAGGTGGCCTGAGGGCCGTTTGCAGAGTGTGGGTTTGGGCTCAGTGCTCTGTCCCACACCCTGACGTGCTCGAGCTGTCCCAGAGCCAGCACAGGGCTCGTCTGGAGCACCAGCTGCCCGTCCTGGGGTCCCTTGTCACACGGAGCTGTCTCTCGTCGTGGTTTGGTGGCTGATGTCTTGGGGGTTCAGTGCTCTTGGGGTTCCCCCACTCAGCAGAAAGGGCTCCTCCATTATCTCTTCAAAATTGTGAACTGGGACCTTTAAAAGCAGCAAAAACACAACTGGGAGAGGCCCTAAAAAATCTGTCCTGTCTGCCCAACCCATCCTGAAGCTCCTCTTAACGCATCCCCTCCTCTTCTGCAGGAATTGGGGTTCCCATCATGCTGGCCTACGTCTACGGGGTGGTGCCCATCTCGCTGTGCCGGGGCGGTGGCTGCGGGGTCAGCACGGCCAACGGGAAGGGCGTGAAAATCGAGTTCGATGAAGACGATGGACCCATCACAGGTAAGAACTGGTGAAGGGAAGGGGGTGAAGCAAAACGCTCTTGTAGTGGAATGGTTTGAGGTCCTGATTTCTCCTAAATCTTGAGACATCGCAGCCGAGCGCTCCCGGTGCTGATTCCAACCCCTGTGCTCTCCTTCCCCGCAGTGGCTGATGCCTGGAGAGCCCTGAAGAACCCCAGCATTGGAGAGAGCAGCATCGAGGGGCTGACCAGCGTGCTGAGCACCAGCGGCAGCCCCACGGACGGGCTCAGCGTCATGCAGGGCAACTACAGCGAGACCGCCAGCTTCGCCGCCCTGTCCGGGGGCACCCTCAGCGGGGGCGTCCTCTCGGGCAGCAAGGGCAAGTACAGCAGGTAACTGCACTGTGGGGAAAGCAGGGAGGTTCCCAAAGCCCGGTTTGGGTTTATTTTGGGGAGTTTTCCAGGCCTGTGAGCGAACCTGCCTTGATCCAGGGGTTGCGCCGTGGTGTTCTTGTAGAATATCCAGGGCTAGGAGATCAGCCGGGGATGATTGGAACCCGGTGCCACCCTGGCACAGATTGTCCAGAGAGCTTGTGGGGTCCCCAAATTGTTCCAAGCCCAGGTTGGATGGGACTCTGAGCAGCCTGGTCTAGGGAAGGTGTCTCTGCCCGTGGAAAGGGGTTGGAACCAGATGATCTTTAAGGTCCTTTCCAACTCAAACCCTTTAAGGTCCTTTCCAACTCAAACCCTTTAAGGTCCTTTCCAACTCAAACCCTTTAAGGTCCTTTCCAACTCAAACCCTTTAAGGTCCTTTCCAACTCAAACCCTTTAAGGTCCTTTCCAACTCAAACCCTTTAAGGTCCTTTCCATCCCAAACCATTCCGTGTTCTGTCTCTGGAGTCAGTGCCAGCCTGGTCCTTGCAAGGAGGGGACAGATCCCTCCTGAGCTCCTTGACACCACAGAGCTGATGCTTCAGCTTAACTGGGAGCAGCACAGAGCTCCTGCCCGGCCTGCTAAAAGCTGTCCCAGCCCTCTTATCCCAGCCTGGAGGCTCTGACGCTGCCTGCTGCAGGGTCAGGGCTCTCCGAGTCAGGAGGTTACGCCGCAGCTCCCTCCCCGTCCGCCTGTGAGTCGGCGTGCTGGGTAATTAGAGCCACGTGTTGATCTGGCAGCCGGGACGCAATCACGGCCGGGTGCGAGGTCTGTGGAAATCAGCTCTTCGCAGGAACCGTGTGAGTCACGGATGTAAACACGGCCTTACCTTCGTCATGGAAAACAGAACGGATTTGCCTAAATGGAGCCAAAAATGAGACTGAACGAGAGCAGCCGCTGGGGTTAAACTCCTGTCACGCTGAGCTGTGCCAGCTCACGGGGGTTTTTGCTTTCCTGTGAGGAACAGCGATGGGTTGGTGCTCCGTGGGGGCATTTCTGAGGAATCCTCCTCTTTCCTGCAGGCTGGAGGTCCAGGCAGATGTCCAGAAGGAGATTTTCCCCAAAGACTCGGTCAGTTTGGGGGCGATCAGCGACAACGCCAGCACCCGAGCCATGGCTGGCTCCATCATCAGCTCCTACAACCCCCAGGACAGGTGGGAAGATGTGAAATGCTGAGAAGGGCGTGGGTGGGGGGCGTCCTGGAAAAACCCGCGCTCCGTGAGCGCCGCTGGGGGCGGTGGGATGGCCGAGCTCGCACCGGGCTGCTCTCCCAGCGCTGCCAGGGGGATCCATCCTTTTCCAAACACAGGAAAGTTTGGGAGCAGCCTCGGTGTGAGGTGTGGAGGCTGGGGAGGGGATGTGCAGCCCAGCACCCTCAGGGGCTGTTCTGGCAGTCTGGGAGGCTCTGGAGCCCTCCCAGCTCAGCTCCTGGGCACAGCTTGGCTCTGTTGAGGGATCCAAGGAGAGCAGCGAGTCCTGGGGGGATCAGCAGCATCTTGCTCAGGTTCGGGGGGTTTGATCCTCCCAGTGGTGCCCAGCTGAGCCCAGTGACTGCTCCCAGTGACCCAAGGGTGCTTGTTCCTGCAGGGAGTGCAATAACATGGAGATCCAGGTGGACATCGAGGCCAAGCCCAGCCACTACCAGCTGGCCAGCGGCAGCAGCACGGAGGACTCGCTGCACGTCCACACCCAAATGGCAGAGAACGAGGAAGAGGAGGAGGAGGAGGAGGAGGAAGAGGAGGAGGAGGAGGAGGGCGAGCGGGAGCAGACGTGCAAACACCAAAGCTGTGAGCAGCAGGACTGCATTGCCAGCCAAACGTGGGACATCACCCTGGCGCAGCCCGAGAGCATCCGCAGCGACCTGGAGAGCTCGGACAGCCAGTCGGACGACGTGCCGGACATTACCTCGGACGAGTGCGAGTCCCCGCTCTGTCAGACTGCGGCGGGCTGCCCGCAGACCCCCAGAGCGAGAGGTGCCGAGAGCCCAAGTGCCCACCTGAGCCACTGTGCCCAAGCCGAGGGCTGCCGGCTGGACGAGATGGTCCAGCTGGAGTGCATCGAAGCCAGAGTGTGACCTGCTGTCCTGCCGGGAGCTCCTCCCTGCCACTGCATCTCCAGGGTCGTGTCCCTGTTGGCTTCTGTTTGCCACCCTCCAGCAGGCTCCCTCCCGGAGCTGCTGTTCGTTACGTGACAAGAAAAAAAAAGGAAAAAAAAGAAGAAAGAAAAAAAAAAAAAAAAGAAATGCCCCACCCCTCTCTTTTTGTTTTAATTTATTGGTTCAAACTCTGTGAGGTGTGTAAGAGTGTAAATATGTACGTGTGTCTGTATGTCTGCAACCATCCTAAGGGACTCTTGGAATAAAGACTCTGGTTGTCGTTCGACCCGAATCCAGCTCCTCCTTTCCAAGGCTGCAGGGAAATCTTCCAGCTGCCTTTGCCCCACGTGAATGCTGTTCCCAGAGGCTTGGGAAGAGGACAAGTCACTCTTCTCCCTCTCCCTGTGCAGCAGGGCTGGGTACAGGTTAAAGGAAGGGAAGAATGGGGAAAAAAGCCGAATTTCCAGCACTTCTGGGTGTGTGGAGCTGCGAGCAGTGGCTCAGGGGGGTATTGGGGACAGTGCCTTTGGGCCAAGCCCTTCCCAGGCCATTCCCAGGAACCAGGGCTGTCCCTGGAATTAAATCATTTGTTCCACCGCCCCTCGGTGTGGGCAGAGCTGGGAGCTCCTCCCATTCCCTGGAACTTCCCTGGAAGCTTCCTGAGAGCGGTGGCCCCAAACCGGCTCCTGTGAGTCTCCTTCTGGCGAAGTCACCTCCCGCCCTGACCCCTCCGCTTTGCCCTCTCCCCGCAGGTCAGTCCCCGGCCCCGGGCAGTGCTGGTCAGTGCCCCATGGTCCGGCAGGGTCCCACCCCCGGGGGCTGCCCCTTCCCAGACCCTCAGCCTGTGAGGGGCTGCCTGGCTGGATCCCAGCCTGGTGCCGTGGCTTTGGGGTGTGCTGGGGAATGGGGATGGGGATGAGGGAGCCTGGGATGGTTTATGGGCACGGCACGGCACGGCCCGGCATGTCCCAGCACGGCTGCGAGGGGTGGGACACGCAGGAGAAGGTGGAGTTACCCCCGTGTCCCGGGAGCTGGTCTGACAGGAACCGGGGCTCCCGCGGGTGGCTCCGGTGTCCCGTTCCTGCCCCGTCCCAGCCCCGCTCCCGCCCGGACGCGTTTGGACCCCGATGGATGGCGCTGCCCGGGGGCTGAGGGCAGGGCTGGCCCCGGAGCATCGCGGGGCTCTGCTGGGCTGACCCCGGCCCGGGGAGGATGTGCCGAGCGGGTGAGTCCGGAGGGCTCCGTGTCTGCCCTGCTGCGGGGGAAACTGAGGCAGGGAGGGAGGGATCGGAGCTGAGGAGCTTGGATGGGGTCAGGGAAGGAGCTGAGGGGATCGGATGGGATCAGGGAAGGAGCGGGGGATTGGATGGGGTCGGGGAAGGAGCTGGGGATCGGATGGGGTCGGGGAAGGAGCCGGGCTGAGCTCTGGATGGTGATGGGGGTATCAGGGTGGGTTCCAAGCAGGGGACAGCCCCACAGTCACTCCTCAAAGTGCTGAGTGCCAGAACCCAGCCCTGGAGCTGCCATTTGGGGACAGCTGCTCTCCCAGAGCCCCCTCGTCGCTCCAGCCCTCCCCAGCCCCACAGGGCTCCTGTCCCCACGGGCACGGGCCCCACACCTTTGCCCCAGTCCCGGGAGAGCCGGCTGGGGCTGTGGTTTGCATACCTGGGCTGCCGGTGGCTTCCCCATCCCCTCCTGCCTCACCGCCGCCAGCACGGGGCCCTCTGGGGCTGTCCCCAAATGCCGAACGGGGACAGCTCCGTGCTGGCCACCCCACAGTGTCCCCTCCCCTCCTCTCAGGCCACCTCGATCCCGGCAGCCACCGCAAGGCGCTGATGAAAACGGGGCTCGTCCTGCTCGTCCTGGGGCACCTCAACTTCATCGCCGGGGCCCTCGTCCACGGCACCGTCCTGCGCTTCGTGGTGACCGCCCGGGATGTCACCTCCCTGCACTACGGGGTCACCAACAGCGCCTGTGTCATCGCCGCACTGCTGGTGCCACCGGGAGAGGGGCTGGGGACACCGGGAGGGGTTGGGCTGAGGGAGGGATGGGGTGGGGTCGCACGGTGGGAAGGAGAGGGGCTGCGGGATGGGCGCTGCTCTGTCTCCCCTCCCCTGCTCCGAACGAGCCTTTCCAGCACAAACGCAGGGAATTAAACCCTCAGGGATTTGTCACCGGGCTGCGGGAGGGAAGCAGTGCCCCCTGGATGAGCTTCCAGGGACAATTCCAGCAGGGAAAGGGGAGCGGTGTCCCCGGGGCGGGTGCTGCTCCTCGCTGATCTCCCGGTGTTTCCCCGCAGAGCATCTCCTGCGGCGTCTCTGCGCTGCTGCTGTCCCGCTGCCTCGGCCCCGCCGCCCTCGTAAGCGCCCCCAGCCCCTCTCCCAGCGCCCGGGGGGCTCCACAGCCCACCCAGGGAGCCTGAACAGCCCCCCGGCCCCTCTCAGGGGTCCGTCCTGGGGGAGGAACACCCCCAAATCCTCGCGCTGCTTTTCCCTCCGTCCCGCAGAGATGGGCGCTGCTCGCCCTGAGCGCCTGCAGCAGCCTCTGCTGCCTGTGCTGCCTGCTGGGACTGCTCGTGGCCATCGGGCTCACCCTGGGCAACCAGGGCCGGGTGCTGCTGGCCCCCTGCTCCATCGCCAACGCCGCCCTCGCCCCGGTGTCCCGCGAGTGTCCCTTCGACCCCACCCGCGTCTACGTGAGTGCCCCGTGGGCTGGGATGTGCCGGGGATGGGGGGGACGTGCAGGGAGCTGATGTCCCTCCTGTCCCCCAGAGCTCCACGCTGTCCCTCTGGGCCATCTCCCTCCTTTTCGAGGCCCTGGGCATCTTCTTCAGCACCCGCTGCCTCCTGCTCGCCCTCGGGCTGCTCCGCCTCGGCCGCTGCTGCCGTGGGACGCTCCGGGGGAAGGTGATCCCTGATTCCCGGGCTCAGCTCCGACCCGCTCCTGGGCAGGGCTGGGCTGGCCTGAGCTGGGCTCAGGGGCTCCAGGAGAGGGGTGAGATCTGCTGATCCGAGGTTTCTATCCCCCCAATTTCATTCTCCTCCTCCTCTCCGGCTTCCAGGTGTCCTTGCAGGCAGCCCCCGCGGAGAGCCCCGGCCCCGGGCAGTGCCTGGGCTTGCTGAGGCTGGACAGCGTGGAAATTGCCCGGCTCTGAGCGGGGCCTGAGGGATGAACAACCCCGAGGATGTGTCCTGGCTGTTCCTGCCCCGTTCCAGCACCAGCACAGCCCCGCGGCAGGACTCTGCTGCTGGTGTCCCCTGGAACACGAGCCCATCCCACGGCCTTGGGGCTGCAGTGAGAGGGGAAACCGGGCTGGACCCCGACCCTGCAGCGAGGGAGGGAACCGGGCTGGACCGCGACCCTGCAGCGAGGGAGGGAACCGGGCTGGACCCCGACCCTGCAGCGAGGGAGGGAACCAGGCTGGACCCTGACCCTGCAGGGACGAGCTGTCCCCGGGGTCCTTTCCCAGCCCGGACTGCACTGACACGAACTTTATTCTGCAGGTATTAAAAGACCAAAAGCACGCCCCCTCCCCAGTCCCACCCACTCCCCTGGCCGGCTGTGGGGAAGGGGCTGGCCCAGCCGTGCCCATGGCGGTGTCTTCACGTGGGGGGTGCCGGGGACCCCCAGCCACGGGGTCTTTGTCCCCTGGGCCGTGTCCCCACACCTGCCGGGCTTGGCTGCCAGCCTCTCCCACCGGGCTGAGGGGGGACTGTCCCCACTCAGGGCACCCCCTGCCTCCATCCTCCCACCAGTCAAACCAGTGCCGGGGACAGGGACTGTCCCTGGGCTCCAGCTCTCATCCCACGAGGGGCTCTGGGGGCACAGCGTGGACAAGGGAGCACTGTGGGGACAAGGGACAGTGACCATCTGCAGGGTTGGGGGTGGTGTGGGGGTCCGTGGGGGTCCGGGGGGCTCAGAACTGCATGGCCCCGCTGGGGTCGCACTGCAGCAGGCGCACGATGGAGGGGTCGCTCTTGGCCCCCACGATGAACTCCTCCAGCGAGAGCTTCCCTGCGGGGAAGGGGACACGGCTCAGCCACCAACTGCCACCAGAGACCCCCATGGACACCCCCAGCGTGGGAGGAGCACCCCGGGGTGCCCAGCACCCTGAGCCCCTCCGGCCACCGGGCGCACGGGAGCCGTTTAATCAACGTGCGTGCGGCTCCTTCCGCGAGCCCCGGATTTATCCACGAGCCCTTTCCCTAATCCCCCCGGCCCCGCTCATTTACCGTCGTTATTGGTATCCATCTGGCGGAAGATTTTTTCCGTCCTTTTCTCCGGGGTGGATTCATCCTCGGGCATGTTCATCACCGAGGAGACCATTTTGTAGATGGCCTGGGAGGGGGAGAGGGGGTCAGGGTGGGTTCAGGGGACACTCCTGGCACTGCCCAGCTGGGACAGGGACGGAGCTCTGGGTTTTGCTTCCCTGGGAACGGGGCTGGCGTTTGACACCCTTCCCATGGGATCGGGCTATGGGGACTGCAGCTCCCGGCACAACCAGGGCTGGAGCTGCTCCTGCCGGGAGGATTTGGCCGCTGGGATGCCACCGTGAAAATCACCAGGCTGGGATTTGGGCAATGGGAGCGTTTTTAATTTTTCAACACCGCCAGGTGTGCTCAGGGACAGCTGCCTGCATTGGAAACACGGGAAGAGTCCCGGGATGGGGTAAAACAGAGGCGGGAAGGACAGGGGATGCCCTGGGAGAGTTTGATCCCTGGTGACAGCAACAGGTTCATCCCTGGTGCTGTAAAACCCATCCTGGGGGTCCCCCAGGGTGACATCCCCGATCCATCTGCACCCCGGGAGGGGACAGAGGCGACACCGAGCAGCAGGGCAGGGCAGGGAGCGCGGTACCTGCACGATCTCCAGCATCTCCTCCCGGCTGATGTAGCCGTTGCCGTCCAGGTCGTACATGCTGAAGGCCCACATGAGCTTCTGCTCGAGCTTCCCGCGGGAGGTGACGCTCAGGGCGATGATGAACTCTCGGAAGTCGATGGTGCCGTCGCCGTTGGTGTCGAAGGTGCGGAAGACGTGCTCGGCGAACTTGGAGGCGTCGCCGTAGGGGAAGAAGTTGGCGTAGATCTTCTTGAACTCCTCCACGTTGAGCATGCCCGAGGGACAGTCCTTCAGGAAGCCTTTGTACCAGCCCTGCAGCTCCAGGTCGGAGAACTCCGTGTTCTCCCGCAGGTCCTGCAGCATCTCCGGGCGCAGTTTGCTGTTCTGCTTCCCCATTCCGCTGGGACGAGCGAGCAGGGGCCTGGCCGGGCTCGGGGGGTCCCTCTGCGCTACACGAGGGGACAGGGACGGGGCAGCGCTCCCCGGCAGCCCCCGGACACCCGGCCGGACGCCGATGCTGCTCCCTCCATCCCCGCCGGCCGCTCTGAGCCCTCGGGGCCGGCCCCAGGGACCACCCAGCGCCAGCCCCCGCCCGTTTGCGTAATAAGCCCTTATCGCTCATTTGCATAATTTATTGGTGGCATTTAGGGGGGGATCAGAGGGCAGAGCGGCCCGCAGGAGGGGAGGGGGCTGCGTTCGGCCCCTGCAGAGCGTTCCCGCGGCTCCGGGTCCAGCCCAGCTCTGGGGCCGGCCGGATCTGGGTCAGGTCCCTCGCAGGAGGGTTATTTTCAGCTCCTCCGCTGGCTCCGTTAATATTTGATGCCTCCGGCGAGCACCGGAGCCCCAGGGCGGGCTGGGGGTGGCAGGAGCCTGCTCGGGGTGCCCGAGGGGACCCAGCGCACCCCACCCCAGCGGGATCAGCCCCGAGGGGCGCAGCGGGGTCGGGAGGAGGGCGGGGAGGGGTCCAGTAGCTCAGGTCCCACCCTGGGGGCTCCGTGGTGACCTTGACCCAGTGCTACCGCCCGGGGGGACCCCCAAGCTGTGCTGTGACCCCTCCGCGGGTGAGGATGGGCTCGGGGGGTTCAGGGATGCAGGGGATTCCCCCAAACCGGACACCCTCGCACAGAGAGAGGCTGCGGGGACACAGCCCGGGGAAGGTCCCTCCCGTGGGCAGCGGTCACCAGGCAGCCCCGGGAGAAGCGTCGGGGACCGAGGGGGACACCGGGCACCCCCGAGAGAAGCGGCGGGGCGGGGGTGGCTCTGCAGCCGCCGTGCCCGGGGCTGGGTCGCTGCCGGTTCCCCGTGGCTCCCCGGTCCCTCGGTGTCCCCCGGCCGCGTGTGTGCGCGTCCCCCGGAGCCTCCTGTCCCCAACACCTCCTACCTGCCCGGACACCGCCGCTGTCGCCGCCGCCACCGCCACCGCAGCCCGGGAGCGCCCGCCGGGAGCGCCACCGCAGCGCCGGGGGGGGCACCGGCACCGGGGGCACCACCGGGAGCGTCCCCCGGGACCCCACGGACACTCCCGGGACACTGCCCCACGGGGGAGAGCTCGGGGTGCAGCCCTGCTCCCCCCGGAGCCGGGTCTGGGGAGAGAGAGGGGATTGGAAAGGGCTGGGGGGGCTCTGGGAGCACTGGGAGATCCTGGGGAATGGGAGCACTGGGAATACTGGGAGAACTGGGGGAATGGGAGCACTGGGAGCGCTGGGAAGTTTTGAGATGCTGAGAACAGTGGAAGCGCTGGGAGAGTGCAGGAATGGGAGCACTGGGAGCACTGGGAACACTGGGAGCACCGGGACACACTCTCTGCTGGCCTGAGAAGGTGCCAAGCCCGGCGTTTTGGGGCTAGAAAGGGACATTTTGGGTTGAGCATCCCCAGGACTCAGCCGAGGGTCGCAGAGCATCCCCAAACATCCCCGGGGCTGGAGCAAAGCGGCTCTCGGAGCACCGGGAAAAGGCTCCCGGGGACACAGATGCTCTCCCTAAGGAGGGGCCGTTCCCAGCCGGTTTCCCGGTGTCCCCGCAGCGGCTCCCGCCGTTCGCAGCGCCCGGGATGGCCCCGGGGAGCAGATGGCCGGGGCAGATGGGAGCAGAGCCACTCTGCTGGGAATTACACCAACAGAAATGCACAAAGTGATTAAATCCACGGCCCCACCGCTGGCTGGGGGACAGAGACTGCGCTGGGGTGGCTGGAGGTTCCCCAGGATGGGGTTAATTCACCCCAAAATCTGCTGGGCATTAGAAACTGTGGCTGATCCATCCCTGGCAGTGCCCAAGG
>VYZT01019254.1:2454-13612 GCA_013400735.1 Pomatostomus ruficeps | reverse complement strand
TTCCCCTCTAGACCCTTCATCATTTTTGAAGCCTTCCTTTGGACACTCTAATAGCTTTATATCTTTCTTATCTTGTGGCACCCAAAACTGCTCCCAGGACTCAAGGTGAGGCCACCCTATTGCAGAGCAGAATGGGACAATCCCCTGCCTTGTCCAGCTGGCAATGCTATTCCTGATGCCCTCCAGGACATGCTTGGCTCTCCTGGCTGCCAGGGTACTGCTGTCTCATATTCAATTTGCCCCAAGTTCCCTTCCTCTGGTGCCACTCTCCAACCTCTCATTCCCCAGTCTGTCTGAGGATGCCCAGCATCCAGGGTTGCCCAATCCCAGGTGCAGAATCTTGCACTTGTCCTCGTTAAACCCCATAGAGCTGGTGATTGCCCAGCCCTCTGATTTGTTGAGGGTTCTCTGTAAGGCCTCTCTGACCTCAAGGGAGTTGATCAATTCTCCCCTTTTAGTATTGATGGCAAACCATATTCATTCAAGTCCTACATCCAATTCAGTTATGAAGATGTTGAAGAGCACCTACCCTAAGATGAAGCCCTGCGGAACCCCAATAGTGACAGGTCACCAGTGTGATGTCACCCCATTCACGATAACCCTTTGTGCCTGACCCGTGAGCCAGTTGATCACCCATCACAAGATGTGTTTATCCAGCCGTGGGCTGGACACTTTTTCCAGAAGGATCCTGTGAGAGACTGTGTTGGAAGTTTTACTGAAATCTAAGATGATTAATTTCAACTGATTTCCCTTGGTTAACCAGGTGGTTTACCTTGTCATAAAAAGAAGTTATATTTTAAAAGCAGGACTTTCCCCTCATGAAGCCACGTTGGTGGTGACCTATGACTGCTTTGCCCTTCAATTGTTTTTCAATACCTCCAGAATAATCTTCTGCATAATTTTACCAGGCACTGAAAGTGGGACTGAGAGGCTCATAGTTTCCAGAGTCATCTGTATTGCACTAGAGTTCTAAAACCACAATGGAAACAGAAGAGATGCATGGGTCATCTTTCTATTGGGGGAAAGAAGAAAAATATCTTCACAATAGAGCTCCTTTAATTTTTCCTTACTCTTCCCCTCACTTCCTTTCATACTTGTGAGAGGATATGAAATCCTAAGAGATTTGAAACAGTGTATCTGTTTCAAATACAGGAAGGGAAGGAAAATGAGAGAGGTGGATACAGGATGGATTAATAGATTGTGGTTTTATTACCTAAAAATGTGATCAAGTGACTTTAAGTTCATCTGCTAATATATGATTCACAGTTCCTTTTGTGCTATTTAGAATTATGACACCAACATCCCCCACCAAATTTCTGAGGAGAATCTTATGCATTTACACTCTAATGTTTATGAGTCAATAAAAATTAAAGAGATTTTCATCAATATTACTTTCACTTTATTTGATTGAATTACTTCAGCAGTACCTTATGATTTTACAATTTAACAGGCCAACCAACAAAATATGATAGTCAGTAACATCATAGCATGCTTTTATTTGCAGTTGCATGTTTCGATGAGCTTCTGCATTCTGTTTTTCATATTTTCCTACTAATAAAATAGAAAATATTAAATTAATTACTAATCAAGTATATTTATAACATTTGAAGCATAGTTTTAGATTTTTTTTTAATTAAGTTAGAAAATTCTTAACCTTATATAAAAAATGAGAACATTACCAGCCTGCCCTAAAATGCTGTGAGTGCCAGGACTGTTTTCTAATTCACCTTATTAATTTTTACATATGCGGTCATTTACTTTGTTCATTCTGCAAGTTTGAGAACAGCAAGTAATTTCCTTATGTCTAATAGTCAAGCCATGAAATGCAACCTGGTCAACCAGATGCTAACTTGGATTTGTACATTTTTTTGCATCCTAAATATAGTCAGTACAAAATTCTGCCATTTACACAACATATTCCTGTAGGACTCAAGGCAATTATAAGCAGAAAAATGACCCTAAAAAAATTTCCACTTATGTGTCATTATAGGAGACTTCCACACTTCTTTCTGCTCTTTCTACTTTATCATGTACCATAACCAAAATATATATTAAATTGGTTTCCAGATTACGTACTTTGGAAATGGTGATAGGGAAGAGAGAGTGTGAAGGAAGAACTTGTGTCTAAGGAGTCATTTTATGCTTGGGTGATGGATAAGGACAGCCTTGAAGGGGAGTAGCCTGGTTACTACTGAGCCTCTTAATTTAGTGTAAATTGTGAAGTTGGTATAAATTGACAGTCCTCATGCAGAGCAATGAGCTATAAAATTACCAAAGTTATGCCACAGTTAGCTTTTCCTACTGCTGGTCTGCTTAATATTTAAGAAAGTGTATTTCCTTGTGCCAGTTTTATTCAAACTCACAGATTCATAAAATCTAAAAAATCTGTCACATCTGGACCTTCATTCTTCCAAGGTGAAATTGCTTCTTACTGTATATTTATCAATGTGCTGTCTTAAAAGACTAAGTTTAGTCTCATTTTAAATATCCTGAGGGAAGTTATTCCATGGCCTAATAGATCTCACTGTCATGCGGCTTTTACATGAAATTCAGCTTGAGTTTCCCCTTTCTTAATCTTATCCCATTACTCAAGAGTGATGCACCCTAAAATAATGTACATAATTCTTCTCTTACCTACTAGTAAACCCCTGTAGGAGCTGTGGGTTGTCATCATGGTTCTTTATTAGTTATTACTCACACACAGTAAAGAGGGAGCCTTGAAATCTGACATTTTATCATAGAAGGAGATATTAAAAATACTAGCCAAGGTTCCTTTCCATGTGCAGATGGTAAATACTGTTATCCATACTGGTAATAAGTACTCCAAGCATATATATCCAGTAGTCATCTCTTTCTATACTTACAATCCTGCAGAATGCATTCCTTCAATTTTCTTTCACACTTTTTTATTGTTGTTTTTTTTTTTTTTACATTATGCACAGGGAAGCGTAATCTTGGCTCTAGTGCATGGAGAACCTCCTCCCCCTCCTTCTCCACTGACCTTAGTGTTTCCATGTTGTTTCCCTCACATGTTCTCACCTCCTCATCTCTAATTGGCCCAGCCTTGGCCAGCAGCATGTCCATCTTCAGAGCCATCAGGGATTGGCTCTGCCAGACAAGGTGGAAGCTTCCAGCAGCTTCTCACAGAACCCACCTCTGTGGCTCCCCCACTACCAAAAACCAGGCCGTGCAAAACCAACACAGGTAGAAATGAAACAGTTGGGCAAGAGGAGCTCAGGAAAGAATTTTCATGTGCTTAGGAATGTCTGTAGAACTGGTGACAATGACCAGTAATACTGATCTTGGCTTTGTAGTGTGGAACAGGCAATGAGACAGATCAGCAGGTTAATAAGGGACTGACTTCGGAGACAAGGATTACATTACTGACTTAGAGGTTTTTCTTCTACACTGAAGAAAAAGTTACACTTAGGAGTATCAGAGAAGAGGAATTCATAGTAATCAGATAGAAGATTATGAGATCCAATGGAAAGGTTTTTGGCTAAAATAAAAATTTTGAGAAATACAGAAAGAGAACAACCTCACTAAGGATGACAAAGCAATTCTTAACAGAGCCAGATTTCATGAAGGCAACGTTCTTAAGTGTTGATTGACAATATATTTGACAAATAGAGAAATTTGTTTCTCTTTTCTACTAAATAGAGTGACTACCTGGTTCTGCTTAAGTGTCCCAGATCTACAATTAACTTCTTTTCTGGGATAAGCCTTTGCAGATTTATATCTAGTTCCAGTACATACCTGTTTTCCAATACTACTGATATGTCTCTTCAAAATAACTTCTTCCCTTTCCTATGGGTATTTTTAGATTGATTTCTCCGGTCTTAAAAAACCTTCTTTTTCTGAGCTAAATCTCTTTCAATACATATTTCTAATCATTCTGCAGAATAAGTTTTCCAATGGATACTAGTAAGTCTTTCTAATCTAACATAATTGTGATTGTCATTCAGATGCTTACTATCTCTGTGAGATCATAAATCAAAATGTTGGAGTAGACTAAATGTTATATCATTTCAATAGGCTCCTATTAAGTTGTGGCTATTTATTAAAATTTTGTTGTTGTTGTTCAAAGCATTTAGTATGTCTATAGTATATTCCAGCTTCAAGTTGATACATAACAGATATAGGTACCAATCTATTATGTGTATGCACGGGTATGCAATGTTCATAATTTTGGTGAGTTTTAAATGTTTTCCTTGCCTTTTTTTTTTTTTCACTTATGGTTGAGTTTTGTTTTGTTTTGTTTTTTCAAAAAGCTTTAGTTTCCTTTTTCCATAGTCAACAGTTACAAGTGAGTAAAGTGGAATCTCATACTAAAAGAAATATTTTATTTACTCAGTAGGAAGCAGATTATGACCAATGTATTCATAGATTCATCTGTAGGAAGGAAACCTGCGTCAGAGCAAAACAAATCCTTTCTTATTTATCAGAAAACAGCACATGTATCTTTAAATTTGAAGTAATATACTTTGTGTGAAGGTTTTTTGCCTAAACCTCAAGAGAAACAGTGGGTTTTTTTCTGACTGTCCTTGAGTTTAACTTGTATGTATTTCATACCCAAACTGATAGTGACACTTTGCAAATCATCGTTATCTGTATCCACATTCAGCACTACTTACCTGATAGAAATGAACTAAAAAGAAACTGAGAGGTTTTCTGCACTTTTGCTCCATAAAAAGTTCAAGAGTAAAGCTGACTGAATTCTCACAAAACCATTCCTTCTCTTCTTTATAAATCTTTTTTTTTCCACTGAAAAAGAAATCTTTTCAGTAGAAATCAGTCCTGCTCAGAGCTGGGCTAAATACTGGAACTTACATGTAGCTCCTTGATAGGATTTATTCATTCACACTTATCATTTGCACTTATACTTCAAATCATGGGTTCTGATGGGTAAAAGGAAATGAAATAAAAAGAAAATAACCATAACATGTCCAAATTCTCCTTTGTCACTTGGTCAGGGGTACAAAGATGGAATGTACAGTGATTTCAAGAGACCACGAAACCTTCACAGGGACACAATACACCTCGTATTTCTGTGTACTGGCTCCTTTTTAACCGAGTACCTTTATTTTTGGGGGGGAGGGGAGGGGGTACGCTTCTATTATTTATTTTCAAATTAAAATAATTATAACAATTTAATGAGAGAAATACAAAAATTAGGAATGAGCTGAGTCATATTGTCCCTATGGCCTCTATTGTTTAAATACACATCCTCTTAATGGCCAGGCATTGCTATTCAGAACACACAGCCTTTCACAGCAAAGCAGATGCAACTTCTTCAGTGAGACAATATAATATTTCTGTTCTGTCCTTAGTACATATTGTGTTGTGGTCTCTCTCTGTGACCGACCTCCTATTATAGCTTACCTGTCAAAGAAAATAACACTTCTGAAATTAAAGGAAACATATTTTATACTCAGAGCACACTGTAGGTCTATCTAAAGCCTTCCCTGGTTTTGGCACCTTTACAGGCTGCTTCATTGTTCACACAATTTATCTCCAAACAAAACTACAAAACCCAGTAAAGTATTTTTTTCAATATTTTGATGACTGATCTAGTCTAAGAGATACAAACAGAAATTTAAAGCTTCTATACATGAAATCTAAATTAATTTTTATTTATTGTATAAGAACTGGATTTCTAAGACTTACTGAGATTGTTGTTAACAAGGGTAACTTTTAAAATTAAAATATGGTACAGGTAAAGCACGATTATTTACACAGGATTTGACTTTTATGAACATGAAGAACAGTGACAATAAGGGATTTTTACCATCAGACTCTCAATTAAACTGTGAAGTTCCACTTTTTCACTGGAATAGCAAAAATTACTGTTGGGGTTTAGGATTGGTCCTTTTGTTTCCTTTCTCTCAAGAATTTTCCCCATGTTGTTGCTAAGGAACAATAAGGACCAGGTACTTAGTAGAGACAAAAGAACTTTCCCAGAGAAGGGTGCGCCTGGCTCTCTCTTATCTGAGGTTTTCTCTCGGAGGGGCAGAAATAATGAGAGAAATCGGCTGGGGGCGGGGAAGGGGGGCTAGGCACAGCTCCTAGCTCTCTCTTGCTCTCGGCATTCGGTGGTGGAAGGAGGCTGCAGTCGCTCTGGGCAGAAGTCACCACCTCTACAGGGTTCTGTCTCCTGCTGCTTCATTCTACCAGGAAAACCTGGGATCCCCCAGCATTTTTCCCCTGCCAGGGACCCAGCCTCTCCCGGCTGTGCTCGGGAGCAGGCCCACTACACCTCTGCTACAGCTCTGGGGTTTTTGCTGTGCTGTAGCCCTCTCACCCCCTGCCTGCCAGGACACCGGAGTTCCAGCTACAGCTGCCAAGCTTCTGACACACCTCACCTACCACGCCGGGAGTTTGCTCGTCCCTGCCTTCCCAGCTTATTACTCCGAGGGTCCTGCTACAGCTCCTTTTGCTATTCAGAGCGGACACCAGGACCGGCTGCCCCTGCGGGTTCATAAAGGAAGCCATCTCTCCATCCATTTCTGGTGGCTGCAGCCACCATTGTCCACCGGGGACAGATGGCCAGACCGGTGCCACAGCGTCCCTTGCAGCCCAGGGGAGTCATCACACCCACACTGCCCAGCTGGGAGCCACCAGTGGCCCTGCCGGCTGTGACTGTGACTGCACCAAGGGGAAAGTGCTAAAGGAGCGGGAAGAGACTTCGTTGGGTTTCTGGTTGTGTTTGTTGTTGCTGCTACTGTTGTTGTTTGTCTGCCTTGTTATACATACTAGTAAAGAACTATTATTCCTTTTCTCATATCTTTGCCTGAAAGCCCCTTAATTTCAAAATTACACTGATTCAGAGAGAAGGGGGTTACATTTTCCATTCCAAGGGAGGCTCCTGCCTTCCTTAGCAGATACCTGCCTTTCAACCCAAGACAATTATACAGTTAGCAAACAGGACCCCTTGCAATCATCTATAAGATCACTTAATAACAGGACACTTCAGAAAGTAGCTTGTTAAGAGACAGACTGCAACATCCTTCAGTAAACCCTTATCAACTATTTTAAGTCTCTAGTTCAGAGTTATGGACCTGGCAGACCACAATTACTGTTTGTTTTTTTTATCCTTCAATATTAGAGTTCAGAGGTTACTGCCTTCTGAAATAATCATAACTCTTTCATTCTAACCTGGAAGTCCATTTATCTCTAGTAAACAGCCAATCAAGCAACACAAAATGGGATGATAAAGAAAATATCTGTGCATGTATAATAATGGCATAATGGTAACAGTAGTATATAAAAATGTTTTTGCTAAGATAGTAATAACAATCTTTTAGAGTGCGCAGCCACAAAGAGTTCAATGGGGCATTGCAATACATAAGGTTTGGAAAATAATCATTAATAACAAGTGAATAATTCAGGACATATAGAAATAATTTCCTATCAAAAGCTGTTATTGACTATGAACACTAGATGAAACCATATTGTTTGTTCCAAAATTCAGACAAACGGACAAGAAAAAGCCCCTTCAACCCATGGAGCAAATACTGAAGTACAATTTAGGTAATATAATATTTATTTTGTGGGTAGCTATACTTCTCTTTTGTGTCTAGAAATACATGTGCAGTTGTATGTATTTTGATATAAGCCCAATGTAAATTTCATATCTGTTTCTTACTCATATTGTCAATTTTCCAGTTGATATCCAGCCAAATTCTTTTAAAACTAACTTTTTTCTATATCTCCACTTATTACTCATATTTCCCTTTGCCTATTATTTCACTGAACACTAAGACATTTTTAAAACCAGTCTCCAATTTTTCCCATAGCTATACCTTTCTTTCGTTCTCCACTTGAATATTTTGCATTGTGAAATATAGCTTTTGTTCCTTGCTTTTTGCATAGGCTAAACTCATGGACCCTTCAACCCCAAAACAGCCATCCTCTATCTGTTTTTATCTATGGGGCCTTCTTTTTCAAAAAGAGCTCTACCTTTTCCATCTTCTTTCTATCCAGCAGCTGTGTCCCATATGCTGTACCTAATTATGATTTCCTTGACTACTGCAGAGTTATGCTTTCCTTTATCCTTGTTCTCCTGTTACAATTTATGCATAAACAGAAAGTCATATTTACACTTTTTGGTTTACTATCACAATACATAGAACAATGGACGAAACAGCCCCTATAATGTGACCTCTCCCTATCAAGTAGAAAAGAATGATCTCACTGCTACCTTGTGGTTTCCTTTTCTGCTCTGTTTCACTCATTTATGCCACTGTTTTTGAACTTTTCATAGTAAGCCTTAGGCTTCTTAATTGTCAATGGACAATATTTCTTTTCCAACTCATTTCTTCACAAAATAGGCAGCTTACTATAAATAGGCTTTTGATAACTATCTGGCCAAACATCTCTAATATGCAGACACCTAAATTACATACAGTAAATTATCTCAAATTGAATGCAGTGAAGTGTCTTCCAAAAAATCCTTCAAATTGTAGTAGAATCATAAAAAAGTTTGGTGTGGAAGGGACCTTTAAACATCATTTAGTCCAACCCCACAGTAATGAGCAGGTAAGAAAAGGAATTTTAGAATTTTGGCAAAAATTTCAGTCAGAACAGTAGAGTACACAAATAATGCCCATGAAATATAACTATAATTGATCTCTAAAACTGTGTTTAGGGAGTATGGCAGCTGTCTGTATGACTCGAGCATAGCCCATTTTGTCTAGTGTTACAAGTGGATAGAGGGTGAGACATAGAGGATGTTAATTTCAGACCATCTCTCCTGTGACAATAGACATGAAAATTAAATTCCACTGCTTTATAAATCTTTGACATGTCTCAGTGAATTGCTTCAGTATAATTCATCTAGACAGTAGACCATAGTATTTGTTTTCTGTCAAAGACTTCACCATTCACACCAGTTCTGCACATTCCAAATAAACAGTCAGTTTGACAGTATTTTTTAGTTGAAATAGGTAAATCTGCTTCTGGAAATAACAAAGCCCAAGAAGATAAGACTGTTTATGAGGCCTACCTTGTTACCTTGATCTTGGTTGTGCAGTCCAGGGCAGATTCTTCAGCCTTTAAACTAAACTGGAATAGCATTATGTAGACAGATATGGTATGTACACATAATAGTGTTATAGGTATGTGTGTGTGTGTGTGTATATGTGTATATATATTCTACAAAGATAAGCTAAAATATAAGTATACAAATATTTACTTTTGAGAAAAATAATGTACCTATAAATAAGAAACCAATATATAATTCAGAATTTTATTATGGATAGTAGATTGTCAAAACTACATACAAGATCCAAATGTGATTAATAACCTCAAAGGCAAAATATATTTCACAAGTTTTCATCATTGGAACAAATTTCTTTCTATTTTCTTATAAAAAACTGAAATAATGAAATCCTACTGCTAGCCATGTATGTCTGTACTTAATCATACTGAGTAAAAGTTCTTGTCTTTATCCACCATTAATTTCACACATTTCTGAATTACACTGACAATGAAGAATGCAAAATCCTGTTGTATCATGTTCAGTTAGTTGGTTATTTTCATTACTTCTTTAGTGAAATATTTGTGTGTGTGTGTACTAAAAAATTTGATGAGCTAGTTCTGGCTGGTATAATTTTCATCACAGTGGGTAGTATGGGGCTGTGCTTTGGCTTTGTGCTGCAAACAGTGTTGATAACATAGGGATATTTTTGTTATTGCTGGGTAGGACTTGCATTGGGCCAAGGCTTTTTCTGCTTCTCACCCCACCAGTGAGCAGGCTGGGGGGACACAAGGGGTTGGGAGGGAGTACAGCCAGGACAGGTGACCCCAACTGACCCAAGGGATATTCTAGGCCCAATGGTGTCATTCTCAGCAAATAAAGGGGAATGGGAAAAAGTAAGAAGGGGAGATTTCAGAGACATGACATTTGTCTTCCCAAGTCACTGCTATATGACACAGCACTGCTCTGCTGGACATATTTGAACGCCTTGCCTACAGTTGGGAAAGGGCGAATGAATTTCTTGTTTTGCTTTGCTTGCACATGTAACTTCTACTTTCCCTATTAAACTGTCTTTGTCTCAACTGATAAGTTCTCCCACTTTTACCTTTTCAATTCTCTCCCCTTTCTCACTGGTGGGGCTGCATGGGACTGAGCTGAGGCTGGGTGTACTATCCATGACAAATATACATCCTGTCAAGAATCTACAAATGTTTATATTGTAAGCATATAAAAATATTTAATATTAAAAACAATATTCTAAAATTGAAAACTATTTAGGGAATTTTAAGTCTTTAAGAGGCAGTTTTTTCCAAACTTGCAGTGTGATTTTTGTCTTGCAATAAAAAAAGTCAAAAATATCTCTGCTGATTGTGTCACCAAGGTTATAATCAGTGTGAAACAAGAGCAACTTTGCAGTCTAGCCAAAAGACAGCTTTGGCACACATTCATAGAATAGGTTGTGTGAAGCCAGGGGTGTCATCTTCTAGTGATTATTAAATAGGTCTTTAGCAAACTGTCTGATCAGTCCTAAACTTCCCCTCTAACTATTTCACATAATTTTGCTTGTCTGTTTGTTTTTGAAATGTAGATTGAAGAGTGTGGAGGAGTTATTAAAAGCAGTTCTTAATTAGAAAATGTTATTGGATGCAATTTCAGAACAGCAGTCTTAAGCCCAGACATATGCTTTCCACCACAGGAGCCATCCTACTGTTTGTAACACATGGAGAAAATTCACTGCTTAGCATCCTAAAGGTTTCATTGTTCATTTCCAATAAAGGCTACACTTTGACACCCAAAATTTGCAAAGTGTTGCCATCCATGAGTAAGAGTGAGGGTTGTTCTCTATCTTCCTAAGATACATAATTGAAATACAAACATGTTTTGAATTAAATGGCATGGCTCTTTCAGAGTAGCAAAAGTATCAGCCTTTGTTATTTGGGATGTAGTCATTTGTGAATCATTGTTTTCACTGTATAATGACACTTAAATGGTTGTTTCAGTTAATCTGCTTGGATTTGTGTCCATTCGTTTCAGTTATCTTTTTCCCACCACTGTTTTTCAAATATTTCTTGGTATTGTATTTTTTCTTTGTTGAAATGTCTCCTCCCATGAGCTTTATTTCTGACTTTTATTATATTTACTTCTTCTAACTGTGTCAGTTCTTACACTGTCCTTTTTTTT
>VYZT01019251.1:55648-67299 GCA_013400735.1 Pomatostomus ruficeps | reverse complement strand
TATAATTGCACCAAATTAACATTTTGTGGAAAACAAACCACTATGAAAGTACAAAAAAATTTACAAAAGTAAAGTCATATAATAAGGCTTGTAAAGGAGATCATAATTATGTCTTTGGTGAGGTTTGAGGACCAAAGTAAATCTTTTTAGATTATAGTAAAAGATTGAATACCTGGAAGACATCATCGATTAATTTTATTCAGATGTTTCTATCCTTGACTTTACACTTTTATAAAAAATATTTATTTAAACTCAACTAAACAATACTAGGACAGAAGAGATCAATCAACAACAAATCTGGGATCATATTCTTCATTGTCTTATTCTATTTAAGGAGAATGGTTTAGAACTGTTCATCATTGACCTATGGACCTCAGAGTCAGGTATCAGAAATTCTATCCTGACAATGCTTTAGGTAATCTTAAGAATGTTCATCATGGCTTGAAAATCTGACACATGCATGACTCCAATGTTATGTTATTAACCTGCATAGAGCTTTACTGTAAAGTTTTAGTGCCACAAACTAATAGGAAGATCAATTCTACTACCGTTGGTGTCATACAGCAGCAGAGCACAGTGTATGGCTGCTGTGCTTCCCACAGCCACAAAGGGGTATCTGCTTCAAGAACTTCTTATGCCCTTATCATAACATATTTGTTCTTTACAACATTTCTTTTCTGCTCCCTTATTTCACACCAAGAAGATGATTACAAGTGCTGGGCCACAGTTAAACTCTTAACAGGTCTTCTCTCTATCCAAGACTCAGGTAACATTACAAATGGCCATGGAGCCCCCTCAGAGTCGTAGTTAAGTCATTTGACATGATTTTTGGTGTTGAAAAGGAGCCCAAGAGCCAACTATAGCCTTGATATAATATAAGAGGAAAGATTGTGGGTAAATAAGAATCAGGCCTACAGAGTTACACATTAAATCCGTTGACCGGGTGAATGCATGACCTGAGAAAAGGTAAAATTTCCACAACCATGACCTCCATGCAGCTTTCTGAATCTCACATTGCCAACCAGTTTTATGATCAGAATATTGCTATAGTTTACACTATTCTGCTTTTATTTATTTTTCAACAAAGTCAAGATAAAGCTTTTTCTAGTGAAGCTCAGATCTTGCTTAAGGATCAGAGAGAATCACATCAGCTCAAGGAGGACTCAAGAGTTTCCACTTTTCCGCAAAGATCCCATGAGTAGAGGATACTTCACTCTAAGAGTGGAGCATTGAATATTCATTAGCACCACATTTCCACTGGGGATAAAACAAGGCTGGAGATTGAGTACGAAGGCTGGACCGCTGCCCGTTCACACTCCCCAAAAGTTAAAGTCATGTTCTGGCACCATTTTGGCCATGCCGGTAGGAACACTTCATGTTTCTGTAACTGTGGAACTCCCGGGTGCAACATCCATGACCTTTTCATCAGGTGCTTTTAAATTCACTGCTGTGCTTCATCTTGAGGTTCATATTTAGTTAATGGTTAAATATTCTGTTTGCAGTAATCCACATAAGACACAAAATTAATCAAAACTTCCTAGAAATCACCATAAGGGATGAAAACACATAATTGCAATTCTCAATTTTAAGTTCATATTAGCAAAAATGGTATCACTTCACAGTTATACTCTGGCTTTAATAAGGGATTTCTTTGCTAAACTCAAGGTAGAAGAAGCAGCTATTGTTTAAATACAGATCTTGTGCCACAGCTTTTGCAACAGTGTGTGCAAAGGATGTCACAGTAAAACTTACAGAAAAAAACCTGGGAACAAGTCCAGAATAGTCACTAATAATTTTGTGCATGTACCTACAAAAAAATAAAAAAAAAAAAATCCAGAATATGCAAATCTTCCAGATTGGATTGGCATCTGGCCATCCAATCAGAAAAGGAGGGATGGAATGGTCATTTCTGGTATCCTTATTCACAGGAATGAGGATTCATTCACATTTTCAGAACTTCTTCTGTGGCTATGATGTCAGGAGAAGTTGTTGTCAACTACAAATGAAATATATTGAATAATATATTGTCTCATAAAATTACTTGATTTCAGATCTCAAAACTTCCATGTTTGACTTCCAATTATCTATCTTCAAAAATGTTATGGAAATACAATGGAAAGACCTACTTGATGCTTGCATGTCTTCTCATATTTTTCATCTAATTATCTTGCACAATTGCTGACTTGAGATTTTACATCCAATGAAAACAAAAAATGATTGGGTTCCAGCTTGTAGTAGAACAGCAAAACTACACAATTAAGTTTTTAATTCTGATCAGCCTCTAAGTCTGTGTAAGTGACAGCTGAAGTTAAGTAAAAAAATCTTCAATTTTCCACACTGCATGGAAATGAGAAACTGAACTCAACACCTACTCCTATCTCTATGAACTGCTACCCTACTAATAGTTTCAATAACCCTCATTCCTTCTGGTTGTCCTGCTATTATTGGTAAGAAAACCACATTTATCTTCATTTTAAAAGAGGATTCTTTCATTGTTTTGATTAAAACTTTTGGAACACAAAAATCACTGTGAAATACAAAAGGACTTTGAGCAGAGGTTTTTCATTCAGTGATAACATGACCATTTTCTAACACCTGTGAAATATCTAGAATGAAAGAGCTTAATGGCCTTTTGTGAGAACATGAGGTCTTCAAGAGCACTAACTCTACATGTTCACACACATGTAAAGAGGAAGATTCATTTCATAACTCTGTAAAACAATTCTAGTCCATAACTATATTTATAAATAAGCACTTAATTATTAGAAGCTGAAGAATGGATAAAATTTTGCCAGTATTTCACTTATAGGATTGCCAAACCAATACTCAAGTTATAGTGTGTAAAGCTTGACTATCCCACTCCCCAAATATTTTAATATAGATAAAAGCCTTTGCTCCTACAATATCTCCTGTGCAAATTTCCCCCTGTAGCACACATGCCAAATGTTCTGCAGTCTGGCAAAGGATAATGCTGTCACTGCTGTGATTGTTCTGGGCAGCTGTGAATTTTGTCAGGTTAGAATCATGAATATGCAAAATAAGGGTGAAATTTGGCCAAACACTCAGCTATTTTCTATGTTTTATATATGCCAAATAAGACTGAAAAGAAATAAAAAACAACAAAACAAGCAAAAAGAACAAATTCTCATTGAATTTTGAAAGGCAGATGGGATTCATCAGAAGGTCCTTGGGGAGCTGTGTCCGGCTCCTCCAAGCCTCACTCGTGACACTCCTCTATAGCATAACAATTTTTGTACAGAGTTCATGATTTCTAGATGACCTAAAGGATTTCTTTTAGAAAGGTATTCAACCTGGACTTTAAAATTCCTAGTTGTCCCAAGAGTTCGTTAATCATTAGTATCATTAGTATCATTAATACTAAAATAGAATTTTTTTAGAAAAAAGAGAGAGAAAGAAAAATAATCTAAGAAACTTCCAGCTTTTTGATTTGCTTATGTCTTTGACTGCTAGGATAGAAGCCTCTGCAGTCAGAAATCCTCTTCCTTTTCAGAAATTCACATTATATGATCACGGCAACTTTTGCCAGCTCCTTTACTTCACCAAAGTAATTTTGACATGATAAAATGCTTGCATACATATAAGTTGAGCTACAATATGGAGGAAAAAAAAAATTGAGATGAAATTCCATTGTTTACAACACACGACAAGCTGGAATCCTCAGAAAAGACCTCTAAATCCACTAGGAATTGTATTTGAATTTACCCTAAGACTGTGTTTGGTAGCAAAGAAATGAAGGAATGAATGCAAGCAGCCAGGGAAGAACCTAGTGATCCATGTATGAGTTTATACTCACATCATACAGCTTTCAGTATGGTATATAGGGTCCTGGTATGATGAACTCCCTGAGACGTACAAGGGGGAGTTAGGGGGAGCGGGGGGTGATATTATGGTTCATATCAACTGTCCCTCCAGTCTGGTACTTGTTATTCAACAGTATTCAGAAGCTGATCAAGCACATTGGAATTTCAATAATAAATGTAGAAATAAAATGCATATAGAGATGTTTCTTTCTTACTCTAAAATATTTATGTCCTCCATTAGTAAGATTATCCACAATTTCTGTAGGTTGATCTCAAAGACATTGCTGTTGGTAAAATAATATTTTTTTTTTTTTTTGCAATCCTTTAACCTCAGTGTATTAACAATGAGTTCCATGGAATATAAAAGATTCAGGGAAAAGTTTATACTTGCTGGCCTTCTTTCTCATTTTCTGCCATTTTATATGTTGCAAAAAGTATAACTATGGTCAAATAATTTATTCTAATTACAAAAATGTTTTTGATGTTTTTGTTGATCTTCAGTACTTCTTTTGCCTTTTTTTTTTAAGTCTGCCACATTTTAATATATTATTGCTCAGACATCTTATTATATCTCTGCTTATTTTTGTGACATTTTCCAGACAGACATGACTATTCCTGATTTTTTTAGAAGACAGAAATAGACATGGGGAGATCAGAGCTGAAAATGTTGTGCAATGTCCATGGTTCTCATCAAATTATGTACTGATAGAACTGCTTTCATTGTGGGTTTTAAAATGTCCAGCTTCAATCCAAACTGTTGATTAGGCTGGATGGGAAGAAGAAAATATCAGTGCCATAAAAAAAATTGTGTTCTACTGGCTTTTACAAGATTGAATTATTCGATAAAATATAACAAGATGTCTGTTGAGTGTACTCTTTTTCCTATACATTGCCCTAAACTTGTCAATGTAGAATTTCATCTTCATCATAGAAGCTGGTTGATTAAATCTTTCCTTCTTAAATTTTTCTTAGGCATTTACATTTTTAGGTATTTTAAATCCCTTTCTTTCAACAGTGTATTTTGCCATCTTTCAGCATATTAACTATATTTTTTAAGTACTTAATTATTTGTAATAAGGACAAAAGTTTTTACAATATTGGATCTTCAGGCACCTTCTTACTGTGAGGAGGAGCATCTCATGACCTGAGATATGGGATTACATTTTACAAAAAATGTGGGGTTTTTTCTACACCCTTTCTTTTTAATGATAAAACATCCTGTGTTTCAGATCTTTGAAGATAAAACAGGCTTGCTTCTTCCTACTCTCACAGGAGTGTTAGATAATTTGATCAATATATGCAAAAAGACCTGGATCTAGCAACATAAGTGTAACAAGAAAAAAATAATAGTGCTAAGTTGTACATTTTGAACCTATATATTTATCCTTTTTTTTAAAAAACCCTATTATTTTAACCAATTACTAAACTATGAAGGATTTTTAATATTTACCATACATCTGCCTAAATTTCAGACTTATCTATGAAGACAGACTAGCATAAATTTTCTTTTAAGAGCTTGTTTGACTACATTATTTATAATCACCTCTTCTGACTTCAGTCAAGTTATCTAACACCAAAGAGGAGCTCAGTCCTTTTGCTGTGATTTTTGCCTTTCTAAAAGTGCATAATGTGTGTGGGAGTAGAACAGCTAATTCAATTTAAATCAGCTACATATCTTAGAAAATATATCTTGGTACTACCTGCATCTTTAGTAAAATAACTATTTCTGTAATTCCTAGCTCCATCATTAATTAATTGATAATTGTCCCAAATGAAGTATGAATAGAAGAACATCACTCTTTTATTCTACATGTATTCACAATTCATGAAAGAAACTTATTGGTTCCAGGGACTTACTATACTGTACCTGATTCATCTTTTCTGAGCTCTGGCAGTATCTAATCTCTATTATTTTCCACAGATTCATTATTGTAACAATCCCTCCAATACCATTGTAGTAAGACTAATACAAAGAAACCACATGATTTGTTTGCAATACACCTTTAGCCTTTCCTACATCACTTCTGTGTCTGTAACTGTCTACTCTTTGAAAACTAAGTCTTAGAGCTGTTTCATGCTAATGTTTGTTCTTTTCTAGTTTTATGTTGTAGGTTGGGTCTTTTTCATTTTCATTTCTTATGAACAGCTGGATGGAAAATAATCTTTACACTCACTACATGGATATTTTCTGTGTGACTTCTTTTACTGGACTTTGCCTAGCTAAGCTTGTCATCCCTGATTCAGTTATGGTAAGTTTAAAATGTCTGTCTAATGCAATTGACTAATTGACTGTCTAATAAAAGTCAAAAGCTTTTTTGTTTCGCATGTTCACTTTTACTACTCATTTAAAAATATCCTTTCTTCTGTCACGTTGAAGCATTTTAGGTTCTATTCATTCTCTAAATATCCTGAAATAAATTGTTTACTACTGAGTCATGCATACTTACCACCTCAACTAATTTATGAGTTATATCAAGATAGAAATCAAGATATTCTCTAAATCTTATGTCTTGAAAAGATTTATTAGCATGACTTTACCTACTCTTCATATATAATAAAATAAAACTTATTCTTTTTAATACAGTTGATGATAAAATAAAAGATTCTTCTATTGGTCACCTTCTATGATGTAGACACACTCTCTGTCCGGAGGATACTTGTTGGGGTAATTTGGAGAAGTGAAGATGCCTCCTTCTGCATATTTTGTCCAAGTTCCGCACTGCACTGGTTTCTGTCCTTCGGAAGTAGTTTGTTTTTCTGTGAAATGATGACATTAAGTATAATATAATTAGTTCGCAAATTATTATGTCCAAGTGACACTTGGAACTCTATTACAGGTTAAATACAAGTGTCTTTATGTCAGTGGCCTCAAACTTTTCTCTGTTGAGACTGAGTATGATTATTGAGGTAGGGGAAAAGAAGGCTGTTCTTTAGGGGTACAAACATATAATTCTTACTCAAAACACTTCTTTCAAAGCAGAGGAGAGGCTTGGATGTCTAGGGGAAAACAAATTTGCATTGCTTTTAAAATAATAACCTACTAGAGAAAGCACATACTTGAGAACTGGAAGGCATGAATTTCCCACTCATACATCTCAAAAAGCTCAAGCATGTGCTCTATGAACAACCTTTGTGCCATAATACAGGAATATATCAGTCACAAAATCAAGGAAATAAGCCAGAGAATTATGATGTTATATAGAAGTTGTTTTAAATCTGCAGCATATTTATTCCATATTCACTGGACAGAGGTAGACAGGGGAATTCCTGGAATCTGGTTCATAGATTATTTTTATCTTGCTGTTTGTTGTAAAATTAATAAATAGCTCTGAGGCCAGGAATCACAGCCCAGATCTTTCCTTCCCCTAAGTGAATCATCAGAGAGCACAGTCAGACCTTCTTGTCTGACTTCTTCCTAGCCCTGAATTTCTTGCATTTCTCTCTGCACTCTGCCAGAGAGACTGAAGACAAAGGTTTGCGCCAGTTCAAGATGAAGAAAAGAAGGGATCCCTTCCTGAGCATCATGCTTTAACAAGTAGGCTAAAATGAGATAGCTTCTTCAGAAGGAAATATATCTAGGCTGCTATCAAAAGGAAGGAGAGTAGGTTCTAGGCTGGTGTTGCTCTGAATGAACCATCTTTATCAAAGAACTGTCCCATATAACTTAAGCCCCTGGTGTATAGAGCAAAGGTGTTTGAGGCTCCCTCTTACGACCAATGGTGAAAAACAAGTTCCTTCCAAGGATAATATTAACCATCTGAGATCTGATTTACACTCTGCAAGCATTTCTTTTTCGGCCTGGTCTGTATCCAGGCAGAGTATAATGTGGAGCTTAATTTCCTAAAATGAATTCTGGCCTGCAGGGACTGTGCATTCAGACACAGGTTCAGACACACACTGTGCTTAGCAGCATTCCCTACTTGGCTCTCCTTACACTCAGCATCCAAGACTTTTAAGAATCTCTTTCTATACTCCCCCTGCACAAATACACCCATGATACCCAATTTCAGGGTTTCAATTAAACTTCAACAAGAAAAGAGATTTTAAGTGTAGGTAGCTGAGTGCCTGAACTGGACATCCCAATTTGAAAGTGGGAGTATTTTACAGTCTTTAGTTCGAGTCAGGCTGAGCCTGATGAGTCGCCCTGGATTTTTTGTGTGTGTGCAAGCATGTGAATACTCCAAACAAATGGACACAGGGCAGACACTGGAAGTAAATGAGCTACTAAAAATTTCAAAAGCTAAACTAAAAACTCAAATCCATACCTTGGTCTCTAACATATTGTCTGACAAAAATGTCTGAAGTTTACGTACCTGTTCCTTTTTTGGTTGCCCCAGACAAATGTAGGATGATTAGACTTGCTACAACTGAAAGAGAAATATGCATTAAATATCACAGAGTGGTAGTTTCTGCAATCAAGTCCATTGTACACATATCTCACAAGAAAACAAATGAAATAGAATTACTGTAAAGAAAAGGTTTCATGTTTACTTACACCTTTTAATTGCACATATTGTATAAACAAGTTTCTTTGCGGCCTGTTCTTGTAAGTGCTTATCTTTGCAAATGTATGTAAATAAAGAGGAGATCTTCTGGTTTTAAAACAAAATCCATAGACACCACTGTTCTCCTCCTATTTTTTTCTTTAATATTAGAGAAAAACATTTTTACAAATACTTATTTATATTATAATAGTTTGTGTCAGTAATAGAAAAGTGGCTGCTTTTAACAGAGGGGCACTAAATTTCAGTGCCACTGTATGCACTAATGTCTCGATATGGCATAATAAAATTTGAAAATGAGTACTGGGAGTAGGAAAGAAGTGAGGGGTTGGGTTCTTCACATCTATGAAAGCATTTGCAAATCTCTAGTGAAGTAAATTATTATTTGCTTAACAATCTCATTAATCTAGTTTGCTTGACTTGTCGAGAGGGTGTTGCTTTTTTGCTGCAGTGAATCTGCAGCCCATTTTACAAATAGGTATCTACTGTCTCCAGCTATGATAGGACAACTGTGCCTCATGGAAACAAATGCAACCTTTCTGAAATGGGCTTTGACCTGGAGATTACTACTGGGTTTCTGGGAATTTCCAAATATAACAGTTTAACTAGACAAGGCTAAGAGGCAAACCCTTAGTACAATCATAATGAGACTAATTTAGAAGATCAAAGTGACTAGCTAGCTACCTGAAGAAGAAATCATGCACTGCTTTTCTTGTCATCACTCATATCTTCTTTGACTATCTGAGAAGGCGGAATAGCAAGAGCAGAAGAGAACAGATCCATCAGTACTCGGAGTGTGTGGGGCTTTGCCCCTCCTAGTTTGGCATTAGGCCCAAAGACAGTGCCCAGACAGCACTGAACTTAAGGTGGAAATGAAGTTGCGTGTTTATTCAGAGGATTTTGGATTAGTCAGCTACCATTTTGTTGATAATTATGAGGAGGAACTGATGGACCTGTGGTCTTTAATAAAAGTAATTGGATGGCATAGTTTTTTCTTATTATCCCCAAGAGACACCAAAAGCCACTATGGGCTAGTAACTATGGTCCTTTCCAAGTCGGTGCTTTCATAATTTTCACCTTTTTTATAGCAATTTGTGTGTATTTTTCACCCCAAATGAAGCCAGTCTCCTTATTTCCAATATTCTGATGGCGTTGAGATCCCTATTTCTATGTCTTTGACCTTTCCCATGTGACAGAGGGTTTGAGGTAGCTGATGGCTACCCTATTAAGCAGGGTAAGATTGAAATTCTGGGAAAATTAAGGCTTGGCAGCATATTCACTATTTCTTGGTCAGGTTCACAGCCCCTAGAGACAGATGTTGGCAGCACTGATAGTTAAAAACTCTTCTGTGTCACGAGCATTCAGTGAGAACACTACATATTCTGCTCAGATCTGAATGCTACCCAGCCATTCATGCCCTTACTCCCCTCAGGGATGAATTCTGGAAATACGTGCTAACTGGGACTCTGCCTGCCGACTGTGTCAAAATCCGCAGCCAAGGCAGGAATCACCCCTTTACTGAGCTGCTCATTTACTTTAGTTGTGTTTCATGAACAGATCATAATGCATCTATGCCTGTAATCTTCACCAGACAATACCTCATTTCTCAACAGTGTAAAGTGGATTGGTGTTATAATATGGAATCAGCTGCCGGTGTTCCCTCTACAAATCTGTGGGAGCTAGAATAGGACGCATGACAGCCAAACAAACTCCATGTGAGAAGTGTAGGCAACTAATAACAATTAAAATCTGATTCTTACAGATTCATTTCAAGAATCTTTATCTATTAAGACTCCCTTCTTTTTCTCTGTGGAAAGAAGTGGAGTTCAGAGAAGTAAAGAGAGTTGGTCCAAGTCACAGATATATTATTATCAAGATGACAAAAAAACCACAGGTCTTTTAAGTTCTAGCTGTAACTGCTAGAAAAGAAATTTCCAAATCACAGAGCTGTTTTTCCAAAGCATAGAGCTATACTTGCATGTCATTATATCAGTACTTATTATTAATTAGCAGCCAAAAATAATCTTGATAATAAAGTCTAAGAGATAAGTAGAGACTAAAAAACTAAGTGTTTTGGGGTTTTGATTTTATTCTGGACATATAATATGTAACATTTGAATAGATAAAGTGAAACACTTCTCCCATATTAAAAAAAAAAAAAAAAGAAAAAGCCTCTTGATTTAGTGTTATTAAGAGCAGCACCAAAATATGCATGGTGCCAGAAAGTAATTAAAATTGTGGTCTTCTCGGGAAAAGCCAACACAATACATTTTATTTAAGTAGACAAGGCAGACCATTTTACTCTATGATCCCTCGCCTTTTTATTTCTCAAGCCACTGAAAAACAACAGTGCTTTTCAGAGAGGGGGAAAAGAAAGATCCCAAAGAGACCAACCATGGACTCTTCACTCATTGAAAACTGTCACTTGGGAAGCATTGGCAGCATAGCAACAATATTGTGATAATCTCTTTTTGGGAATTATTTTAAAGAAGTTTCCACTAAATTTCTTGTTGCATTCTCACTGTCTTCCTCCTCCCCTTTTCCCTCCTAATCATGTGTGTAATTATAACCGTGCTTTCTAGTGCCACTCTGATTACGCGTCTTTCCATCTTTTTTGGATCTGTGCATTTTTGTCATTACAAGCTGTGCATTAAGTGATTTGTCTCTTGGCCAGGGTTTTAGGAGGCTGTGATTTGACACAGACCTGGCTTAGCCTGGCGAAGAGTTGTTGGACAAGCAATACCTGACCATAGCGCTATTGTACAGGTGTGGGCACACAGAGAAGTGCTGGGAGGAGTTGTGGCCAGTCAAGCCCCTTCAGAACAGCGGACCGTCCGCGAAACAGAGGAGGGAGAGGGGGTCCCACTGCGCAGCTTGAGGCCCCTGAGGTCTTGGAAGAGTAGGTGATACATTTCGGTGCCTCCTTGCTCATCCTGGTGGATTTCAGCCGAAGGCGCCGCCCCCGCCCCTCAGCTCTCCGGGATCCGTGCCCGGTGCGGCCGCCCCCGCCCCCGCCGCGGCTCCGGCGCTGCCCCGCGCCCCCTCGCCCTCTGCGGCCGGATCGAGCCACGGCCGGGGCACCACGGCACCGCCGCGGAGAGCGGGGTGCAGTCCCCCTCCCCTCTCTCCCGGCAAGCCAAAAGCCACCAGACGCGTCGCGCCCGAGGGTTGGAGGTGAAAGCCTCCAACCCTCGGAAGTGTGTCCCGCCGCCCGCCCCAAGGCGCTGGCAGACAAGGGCTCCCCTCCGGTGCACCGCAGCGTGGTGGGGGAGAGGATGCGGTGTGTGCGTGGGGGGAGTTCGCCCCCACTCCGAGGGAGTCTGGGCGT
>VYZT01019251.1:44976-55247 GCA_013400735.1 Pomatostomus ruficeps | reverse complement strand
TCAGCTCCCTGTGCTTGCTTCTCTGAAGGGGTGGGGGCGGGCGGGAGGGAACCCAAAGTGGAGGGGTGGGGTAGACAAAGATTTACCAAATAGGGGATTTAGTCATATTTGTGTGCAATGAGAACCTTATTGGAGAAGAAATCCTTTAAAATCGAATAAATCCATTTTTGCAAAACCCTCTCCCTGCGCGTAGCATAGTATCAAGTGGTAGCAGCGGCAAGAGGCTGAAAACACATTGCACGGTCTGAAATCCCCTCCGGAAATGGACGGAGCGAGAAAGAGATGGATGAGGATAGATAGATGCCCCCTCACTTCTCCAGTCCAGGGCGAGAAGCAGAAAAAAACCCTGGAGACTCTTCCATTCATTCAGTGCAGGGGAAGGGGAAGGAGAAGGAGAAGGGGAAGAGGAGGGGAAGGACGGGAGGGCGGCGGTGGTGGGGAAGGAATGATTTCAAAACTGGGAAAGGAAGGGTAAGAGGGGAGGGATCGCTTCCCCTCTCCTAATCAGTTCATGGATCAGACAAAATGCTCATGAGTTCCTCCTTGACCTGCACCTGCCAAAGGGAAATTGAAAAGATTTTCTCCCTTGAGAGGCGACTTCTTCCTCTACACACCCACACCCACGCACGCACAAAGACACGCACACACACACTCAAAAAGGGAGCAATAAAAGTTTATCTGCTAATCCTCCGGCCGCAGATACAATGATTACCTCTTCCAATCAGCCCAGAGACGACTGCAAAATCTCTCCCTTTCTCTCCCGCCCTCCCCCTGCGTCTAGGATATATCTTCCTCCCCAGCTACATCCCACCCCAAACACCCATCTCTTTGACGAGATTCAGGAGGGCTAGCGGTCAGGGCGGGAAGGGAGGGGGCCAGAATACAGTAAAGAAAACATATTAATAATAAGAGTATTGAGAGAATCTGAAATGGTCTCAGTGGGAAACAAGAGGGGAGGAGAAGTGGATGAACAGAAAGGGCTGTGTCCCCTCTTGGCCCCGGGAGCCGGCCCTGCAGAGCCGCGGCAGCAGGCACCTGACTCCCGCAGCGCCGCGGCCCTGGCACTCCCGGTCCGGTCGAGGGGAGGGCGGCAAGAATGGACAGGGAGCGAAGCGTTCCGCTGGAGCGGCGGGGAGGGACGAGGAGCAGGGAAGATTTGTGCCACAGAAGTGCAGGGGGAGCAGGATGGGATCCCCCGGCCTCTTTGCACAGCTGTTGGGGTGGCTGGGCTGGGGAACAATAGGCGCGGGAAAACCGCCGACCACCGCGGGGATAGGGACAGAGCCAGGGGACCCGGGGTACCACAGCCCCTGCCCCGGGCTCCCCACACCGCAGCAGCATCTCGTAGGCGGGGTCGGCGCCGCTCCTCCTTGCCCGCACCTGATGCTCACGCCGTTTCCAACCAGAAAAGTGTGTCTGAAAGCGCAGCCGGGACGGGGAGAAGAGGTGGGGAGGTGCGGAGGTGTTGGGGAGGAGGCAGTAAGTCAACTAAAAATGAAATCAAGTCCGGGATCCTCCTTTGCGCCAGTGCGGAACAGCACGGGCGAGGGTGAGAGCGGGTCGGACGGCAGCGATGGTTGTGTGCGGCGGCCCCGCGGCCGGGCGCGGAGCGGCGGTGCGCACCCGCGGAGCCGGGCTGCCCGCTGGGGCCGGATCGGGTCTGCCCCCAGCCCGAGGTTTGCCGGCGGGATGGGGTCACTGCTAGCGCGGGTGGGAAGCCCGTTGTCTTTAAGGCACCTTTTGATGAGGTGGTTACCCTTACTGCCTTTGGGACACCACTGAGCGGCACAGGAGCTATTCTGGAAGGTGAATGATGAGGAAGCCTGGATATTTATTTGTTTACTTATTTATTTATTTATTTCCCTCAGTAAATATCCATGTTTTACTAAAAAGCCTCAGGGGTATTTTTCAGCCTGTGGATTCTCTGCCCCATATTCCAAAATGAAGCCTGTATCTGCCATTAATGCTTATGAATGCCGACAGTCAGCAATAACAGCGTGCACGTTAGGGTAAGTCCGAGGTGATCCTGGCTAGCAGGAGTCATCCGTTCAACCAGCCAGCCAGCCAGCCAGCCATCAGCCTGACTGAGCACTTAAAAATCCTGCTGGGTTAGAAGGGCACAGGATTTTGCTACAGGGCTATGAGTAAGCTCCTTTTAATATGGAATACAGAAGATATAAGACTTCGTGAAAGGATTCACCTGTTTTGTGTAATCCGTCTTGCCATTAGCAACATCAAGTCTGCTGCTGTTAATCTTAATAAATTGTCCTACTCTGCTGTCTAACCCTCTCAGCACTTTCTCTGACCTTCCTTATTCTCTTCCACAGCGAGTTACAGAACTTTATTTGTACAGTAATTGAAAGTCACCTGATTTATCCATAGGATAAACTTCTATACAGATGTGCAGTCTACCTTAGTCAAGCAACAGTAGAGTAACAGAAAAAGGGTAGTGTTGAAAACAGTCATACAAATGTTTATAGACAGTCAGATGTTTCTTCTGCAGGATGATGCAGACATCCATATGGCTAAGTTTCAAGTTATAGTTACTTAAAAAAAAAAAAAGGGTTATAGAACAAGTAGGCACAAAACAGCTGATTTTGCTGTTCTGGGAAATGTGCTGTGTCACATCATATAACAGCGAGCTTCATTCATTTTCCTTTTCTGAAATGGGGTGTTTTCTGTCTTAAAATTTCTAGATCTCTTTTATTGTCACTCATAATTTTAAAGACACCATTGCAATAGTATTGAGAAACAGTAAGTGTTACATACCAAGTGTGTTTTTGCCGAAATGTAATCAGTAACCATCATTATGGAGGGAGACATCCACAAAATAAATGAGGTATGACCACAACGACCACTGTATGTTCTCATTAGCAATGAGACCTTAAGGAGATATCTCAGGATCTACATCGTTGAATGCTAAAAGCTTATGCAAAAGTGTTTATCAGCAAGTACACAGGGTTTGCAATTTAGACACTGGTCAAAATTGCTTTCTGCCCCAATAGACATCACTTCTGTAGAGAGTTTAAAATTTTGAACTTCATGCAACTACTGAAGTCTTCACCACCGTTTTTTTGGCTTTATGTTTCATTTTGTTGCAAAATCTGTTTATGTGATGTTTGGTAAATGATCTTTCTAGTAAAGTAGTAGCTCATGCTCTTAGGTGGGCACGTCTTCCACTAGTCTGGAATTGTATAGGTAAATTTTTATAAACTTAGTGTGTATTTTTAAAATCCTTAATTAGCCAGTTACCAGAATCTTACTTTTATACTAGACAGTAAACTGAAAAAGAAAGGGATTCACATGTAATAAAACATGAAACTGTAAAAAAATAGAAAAACCTAATAACCATAAACAATTATATCAAATGGCATCTTAGTAGTGTTAGGAAGCCTTTGTATTTACTTGGTAAAAGTCTTATTGATTTTTAAATGAGTTTAAGGGGTTTTTTACATTTGGCATTTTTCTTAGAGTAAGGACATTGACTTATTTTTCTACATGGAATGACAGCTACACTTTTAGATTGGAAATATACTTTAATTAGTTCTATATTGGTTGTCAGCTGAATCTTGTTTTTAAGAATAAGCAAGAAAACCCAACATAATTGTGTTCCTTGATTCAATACATATAATGCTATTCTTTGTAGTTTTAAACCATCCATTACGTGGCATTCTCTTCATATAGCACATTCTGTCAGACTCTCTTTCACATTCACAGCTGAATTTTTCTATTGATTTTTAAAACAATTTGTTTGAACCCAGAATATACTATTCAGCAAGATATGAAGCACTTCCTTCCTGTGGTCTAACATCTTTAGGCTGACCTAAGACACTGACCAGCCTGAGGATGGTTGGTATGGCAGAAAGAACACCCATTTATAGACCAATTTAAGCACCGTGAAACATTTTCAAATTGAGATTACAAGATGAAAAAAGGACAAATATGCATGAAAATATCTAACAATTTTGTCCAAAACAGTAGTGTACAATCTCCTATTGAGATCTGTGTGAAGCATTGGGCAATTTTCTTCAACAGACAGAATAAAAGCTTTTGCCTCTGAATTGTGTTATGCTGGTGTTTCAATGACAAGAAAGAAAATATAACTTCTGCTTTGCTTTCGACCCTTCTGTGGTTAGCCTGTGTGTTTGTATATCAGAAGCAGAAGTCTTGGGCAACTGGCTGTAAGTGGCCGTGTCTAGGCAAGGGGTTGGACAAGACAATCTCCAGAGGTCTGTTCCCATCTCAAACATTCTGTGATGTTCTGATTCTGTAAACAGTGGGGAACAATGAAGCGTAAAGTAGGGGAACAGTTTCAGTGGGAGCTTTGTAATATTCAGGAATGACTTGGCTTGCTTTCAGTTGTAGCGTGTAAGAAAAATATCTCAATTATTTTCTCCTTGAACCAGAGGAGATTATTTGGTCTCAGTTAAAATGGTAAATTATTCTCAGTCAAAATTCCTCAGCATGGAGGAACCATAGATAAATTGCCTCTGTACCTTTCTCAAATAAATTCTTGCTTGTGAAAACTAAACCTGTCCAGCCTTTGTCCATCCTGTCTTGGCCACTTTGGATAGTCTTGTCTTATCCCAGCTCTGCCATTAAGAACTGCTCTCACTACACCTCATAAAAATTAAGTGAATGAATTCCTCTTCGTATAGAGGAATTATAGAGTATATATAGAGTATATATGTATAAAAGACTGAAAGACTTCAAAATAGCCACAAGTTTCTCCCACATTCCTAACAAAAGACTCCTTGAATGGAAAGAAATAACACAGTTATGAAATGGAGAAGGCACTGGCTTCCTTATTTATGGAAAACAATCTATGCTTCTGAGGGTGGGAAGGAAGAAATACGGGAGTGATATTTCTCTTCTCTGTGCTTTCTTTAAAATTATTTTGGATACTGTGCTGTCATATGTAATCACAGATGTTCTTTTTACCACAATCTCTTTGTGAATGATTTTTTTTTTGCTAGAATGTAGCAAATGCAAACTACAGGCTCCGTATAACAGTTATACACAGTGTGACATTTGGAAACACTGAAATGAATCACCAAGCTGATCAGCACATCTACATTCATGGTTCAGTTCAGATTAGGAGTGTGGTTCTGAAATAAATCTCCCATTTGCCCTCACTTACAGCATTTTGGATTGCAAATTGGAGCAGACTTTGAGTGTGTGAGCTGTTTTACTTATAGATGCAACTAAGCTGAGAGATGTGTTCCTGAAGCAGTCTGTTTTCCAACTTCTAAAGGGCGCACAGCCCCACAGGAACAGAGTAAAAGTAGTGCTAAATAAATACCCCTTAAAACAGGTACAGAGCAGGCATGGAGAACTCAGTAGCAACCATTTCACCTTTCAGATAGGCTCCCTTTTCCCTGAATTATTTATTAATATGGACTTATTCTGTATTTCTTTCAACAGTGTTGGAAGCTGAAACAAGAAAAACTGAAATACACTCCATTCTTTTGTGATGAAACACCTACAGCGAGGCATAACATGTACCTTCCTGTGTGATTTCAGGATAATGGAACCTTTTAGTCCCTTAAAATAACATCTTTTCTCTTATTATCCATTTTCTGGTCATTCACACACTGTCTTTTGTAAGTGCAGAAGGACTTTGGGTCTGCACTCTTCCAGCAAATATTTTCCTGAACACAACATGTTTAGAACCTCTCTTCTCACAAACTTCTCTTGAAAATCGAAGTGTATTTCCCTTCTGTAAACCAGTCTGGAAAATAACCCTTCAATATGAGAAGAAAGCAGTTTAAACAAAGAACGAAGAACAATCTGATACTTTTCATCTGCAGTTTTTCATAATTAGTCTTGTATTTAATAAACGCAACTTGGATTTACATGACATCACACAATTTCAAAGGATAGGAGACTTCTCTCCTGCAGAACACTTTTATTTCTTCTTCTTTCATTTTTCTTTCGTCCTGTTTGATTAGTCTCACTTTGAAATGGAATTAAGTAAAAAAAGTAATTTTTTGGGGTGATACAGGAATTTACAAGGTTGTCTACTGTACTCAGTTTTCTTTCTTTATTTAGAACAGTGGTCTCCAAAGTGGGGGGAGATTGTGGACTTGTAGGGTCTACAATACAACCCACTGGGGTTCAGGAAGAAAATATTTTTTACACCATTAATAAACAAAACAAAACATTTTTTTTAAAAAAAGGTTTTAGTTCATCCTTTACTCATCCTTTTTAATTTTTATTTTTGTATATGTTTTATAAACACAGTGCATCAGTACAGTAATCCATGTATGTATTTTATAAGAAAATAAACATATATTGGGGTCCATGCTTAAAAATCTCTTACTGATAGGGTTTTGCTACCAAAAAAAGCTTGAAGAATGCTGAAGTTCTGCCAGCTATTATCCTCTCTGGAGCAAATGACATTTACAAAAGTACTAGCTCAGATTCCACATTTAAGGCAGAGATATATTTGTCACTTAAGGCTTTCAAGAACCTTTGCTTCTACCATTGCAAGAATAAGAGCAATTCAGAATATGGGGGGGGGGGGGGGGGGGGGGGGGGGGGGGGGGGGGGGGGGGGGGGGGGGGGGGGGGGGGGGGGGGGGGGGNTTTTGGGTTTTGTCCTTTACATGTTGATAAGTCTTTTTATGAATTAAACACAGACATGTTGTTATCTGAAAGTGCTCAAGCAATTCCATACCTATTATTGGCAAAGCCTGAAAGAAAGCTGTTGAACAGGGACATTAAAAAAATTTTTCTCCTTTCTAAGTCATCTAGTAAGAATTTTGTGCTTACTGCTCTCTGGCTAAAATAAGTTATGTCAAATAAAACCTCAAAAACAAAAACAAAGAAAAAATGATAAATAATCCTTTTTCAAAGAAGCAACTGTAAAAGCACATGAAACTCATAGTAAATCTTCACAAGATTATATTCTGAATCATCAATCACAGGTTAAGAATTTGAAGAGAACAGTGGAAGATAAACCATGGGAGTCTTGCATGTTCTCCTGAAATGTTCTCCTTAGTGCTGACAAAAGAAATTACCTCCTTAATAAGATAAAGCAACACCATTTCTCCTACGTAGTAGTATGGAATCTTAGAAGGATTAATTGGAAAGTTCAACTAATTCTTATTTCATTAGGGTTCCAAGGGAATGCTGTACTTAAATGTATTTTTCCAGAGAATTATTAATAGGGCTCAATTTACCATTTAAGAAAAATACTCTATTTTACCCTAGTAAGGCAGGGTGAGTCATATTTATTATTTAAGTGGGATATTTATAATATCATGCCATGGAAAGAAGTGCATGAATTGTGCGGTCTTGCCAAACATTTCATCTTTGTGAGAAACTAAGAGAGATGGCGGCAGGTTATACATTTTGGAGTTAAATTAGTTATTGTAAGATACCATGAAATTACTAATTACTGTAGACCTGGTTCAAAAAAGGCATTTATTTATAACCTCTTATGGACGAGGAATTTGAAAGCTGCATGTAATTTTGTATCTTCCAAGTCAGCACCTTCGCTATATCTAGCACATGGGTTATATATGTAGTGCACACAGCAAAGTTACAAGTAAATAAATGATGGACTACAAACTAGATTGAAATGAGAGTAGAAGGGGAAGAGTTATTTGGGAACACTGAATTAGAAGCAGAAGCCTGGCTTGATCAGCAGGTGTAAATCAACAAAATTTCACTGAAGATGCGGGATACACATCTATCAGTCCAAATGAAGTCTTGCTTTAAAAGACTAGCTTCTAGACTAACACATAGTTTAGACTTTCCTTGTATTGTCCTTTTCTTAATCTTGAGATGGGGAGAAAGGGGAAGGTTGGCAGGAGACAGAAAGAGACATATATAAGGCAAGTAGGCATAGTCTCAATGGAGATACTTGGATATTAGTGGATAACACTGAAGAATTTCCTCTAGAAAAACTGATTCATTACAAATATTAACAGACCTAGGAATCTGTATACATGGGGTTTTCTTTCAGGAAACGGGCATAAAAATATTCTAAATAAGGCAAAATGATTGCATTATGCTTTGGGACAATATGTTTGTAGGCATTAAAGTTGTAATTTTTTGAAGTAGGTGTGGATACTGAAAAGCTGCTAGCAGAAGGTTTTCCCTGCTTCTTGCAGTATTCTGTGAGAATCTCTCCTTTCTCATGCAAACTATGAAACAATAAGATGGTTTTTGTAAATAATATCTGAACACTTGTTTTTCCTGATCTGTTTTTGATTCAAGACACAGCGTGTTTGGAATTGGGTGTTGTAGACTTCAGCCAATCACCCCAGGGGGTGGGTGACCACTGACCAATCACCTATGGATTTTTAGCACATAGAAAGAGGGTTTTTGTAATAAACTCTCTCTCGCTCCTTACACTGACTCTGTGTGTGTGTGAATTTGGCTCCATTACTGGTACAACAGTGACAGTAGGTAACTAAAAACACAGAGTCCTTCTTTGACTGTTATTTACATGAATGAGTTATTACTGGTGAAAACTTTTCTGTTTCTGGTTTTAAAATGCACGTCCTGTCATTGAAGTCCTGTAGCACTTCTTTATAGTTAAGGAAAATATGTTGAACACAGATTTTTTAACACATATTTCCTGTAAAATGTAAACTATTTTTTTCCAAGGCCTGATCTCATGGAAAAATAATCAGCTGTTTTTAAAGTCAAAGCTAGGACAAAATTTGGTATCATTAAGTCAATAATGTTAAAATTATTCTCAATTTCCATCTTCTGAATGGCCTTTCATTTACAGTGTGCATATGCAAACTTTGACAGAGGTCTTCATCATTAAATGAATAGTATGCTCTTGCACATGACAGTTTTTTAAATTACAGTTCATCTTTCTCAATGCATTCTGCATCAGCCTACTAAACTGAATATCCTCAAGTTTAGCTATTCTATTTTAAAACTGTCAAACATTATTAGCAAAGCAGAGAAGCAGTTCAAAAAGTAATTAATTCCAGGGCTTAGAGTAAACTGCTATTTTAATTAAAAGTACACTAAATACTAATGTCCTGATTCTTTGTACTTACAACATGAAATAAAAAAAGTCTAAATCACATTTAATACATTTTAAATGCAAGTTGAAATATACTAAAGGCATATGTCCTGTTCCTACTCTTTATAAAGTGACTCAAAAAAAAGATTATATGCCACATTTGTTGGTTATGTTGTGACCTTTTTCTTATTGATTCTCTTCCAGTCTGTGCTGAGTAGGAATACCAACTGGTACACCATAATTGCACTGCATGGGATGCCAGACCTCAGCTGTGCAGTTGTGACAATTGCCTACTATAAGTCAAAGAAAGTGTGAGGTCCAAAACACAGAAGATGTGAGGTTCTCTTTTGCAGCTGTGAAGTGCTTTCCATGCTTAGCAAATTTACAACTTCCAGCTTGTCTAGACTTTAAATGATGCACAAGGAAGGCACTTTACCTGTGAAGATGCACTGTTCAGAGCACTGGAACAGGCTACACAGAGAGATTGTGAAGTGTCGTTCTCTGGAGATACTCAAATCCCCCCTGGATGTGATCCTGTGAGTTCTGCCACAGGCGAACCTGCTTTAGCAGTGAGGTTGGACTAGATGACCTTCAGAGGTCCCTTTCGACCTTCGTCATTCTGTGATTCTTTGAAACAAGAATTTTAGGCAGTTTGGTTTTTACTACAACTTTACAGTCTCAGAGCTTTGGTGGGCCTCTCTCCTGATGGAGCAGTTAAAGTCTGCAGGTATGTCTGCAACATGACACAGAGCACGGCATGGCTGGTCCCAAACTAGCACTGATTCCCTCACTGCCAAACAGAAATCTCCATCAGGGTCATCACCACGAAGCTTGAGCTACAAGTCACCCGTGAGACCAGGGTTTGTTCTCTTGAACAGGAAGTTGTACCACATGATGGTATCAGCACTGCCTGGGGCTAGCTCAGGTGTCTATGTACAGACAGCTTCTTTGCACAACACAGACCTGCCTCACTACTTATGCCTGTGATGCTTATCTCACTTCATAGCTGAACTGCAGAAATGCAATATGTATCACCACAACATTTCCCATGTGGAGAAAATTCCAGCTTCTGCAAGAAGATTGACAAGAACATAGACTACGTTTGTTCTTCCTTCTCCAAAATGCTTGACTTTCCCTATAATTTCTAATTCAGTGCTACTTTATGTCCAGGACCCAGGGAAACGAAAAGATCAATTCACGTTTTGGGGAGAAAGACATAGACAACAGGCTTAATCATCTAGTAAAAACAAACAAAAAACCCCAAACAAACAAACAAAAAA
>VYZT01019251.1:4309-40632 GCA_013400735.1 Pomatostomus ruficeps | reverse complement strand
AGTCTGGAGTTTTCGGGTTCTTCCCACTCTAGCGTGAGCAGGAAGGTTTTCTTTAGGCCAAACACCCTTCCTGGGATTTCTGGAGTCCCTGTAAAACACTGAGCATCTACAGAGTCTGGAAATCCTGGCTTCCAGACTAACTCTCAGTACACCAGTAACATCCCATAGCCTGTGCTTGTTCTACAATTTGAGTAAAAGCCTGTAGTGGGATATACAGCTTTAGTGCTTGAAATATACACTCTGTTATTTGATCTGATTAATTTACATTCCCAAAGGCAAAATCTCAGCTTAAATTTAATCGATATAGAGGTCGAACTGTTAATTCAACAACTCAGGTGTGCTTCATACTGCTGTGAAGAGCAAAGAAACCCCTGCCAATCAAACAAAACCCACAAAACCCAACAGATCAACACATTTCACAGAACTTTACAGAAAAGTTAGCTGCTTGGATATAATAAAAGTTATGCCTTGAATCAAATCTTTTGTCTGTTTAATAATCCTAAGTAGAATAGAGCTTGCTTATTTTTTTGTCTTTTTTTCATAATGCCACATTAAATAGCAATATTTAAAAGAGAAAGAATGAAATTCACTTGCTTGAATGACTCACTGTGTGAAAGAAATGCAAATCATTCATAAGTATTGCTGTTCCTTAGTCCTCAATGTACTCTGCATTTACATGTGTTTTAAATGCATTGAATGAACAATATTCCCAATATCTTGCTATAGCTACAACATACAATCCAGTACTCTTAGACATGCATTAGGAAAAATCCAACAAACCTGTTTAAATTCTTGGTTTCAAAGTCAGTCTCTCATCCTTAATCACAGTCAGAATTTCTTTATTTTCTTGATTTGACACGGACCCATAAGTGATGTTCATATTTTCCCTTGTGTTTAATTACAGACTTACTGGATTCATCTTTTAAGCTGCTTTAGGTTTGGGAACTGCCGTTCAGATGGGAGCAAATGTTCTAATTTTTTATGACTGACTAAATGAAGAGAGAATATAATGGAAATGAAAATAAAAGCATGATGAGGACATCAGCTCATAAATTTATTCTACAACATGCCTGATAGATCTCATAGATGAAAGGGAGTGCTTGCTGTATGATGAACCCAACATTTTTAAGAACTGCATTAATAAGGTTTGACCATATTCCAGCGTAAACAAAAGTCTTTCTGGAGCATCTTTGCTTTCATTCTCCTACAGCACATAAGGAAGCCCCTTCTCTCTTGAAAATCTAACATAACCATCCCATATGCCCTTCTCAAAGTATAATATGGATGTGGAAAATCTCATTCGAATGGCCAAACTTGAAGATTTCTCTTATTTTCAAAGGTAAAATAAACCTATTTTAAAAAGAATTTATGGCTCTGCATTGTAGTTGTGTGTTATTGATTGCAGGAATACAGTGAGATTTTTTAAAAATTTATTAAATGGTGATTTTTTTTACTTGAGCAATAGTTGTGGCTAGATAAATAATGAATGGTGAAAAGTGTGACAGGATACTTGATAGAAAATAATTTTGACTGAAATACACTGGGTGAAATTCCAAACAGCTATTAATGAACAACCAACTCACTGCATTGGAAACTAAGAACTTATCTTCTTCTTATCTTCTAATGTAGCATTAAACTATTTCAAAGACATCATAAGATGGAAGTTTGAATGAGGATGCACAATCATTTACCACACATGCACATTAAACACATAGAAGTACAAGATGGCTTTAAGCTTTAAAGTCTCAGAATCCTGATATGCATTAGACGGATAAAAATACATGCCTATACATGTAAGGATAATCAGACTTAAATAGCAGACTACACACTTACCAAAATACAGCCAAGATCAATTGAAATTAAGAAAATAACTTATTACACAAAGATTTGAAGATGTCCAAAGCACTTCGGAAAAATAAGTTTTCAGTACCAGTCTTTTCCTCATGGATTCCCTTAAAAACGGTACAGGATGGGGAAAATGGAGAGGGACAGTCTGTCAGAAGAAAGCTCAGATGATCACTTTATGCAAGCTACAAAAACCTGTTCTTCCAACCCTGAAGTAGTGAAAGGTGACTAATTAGTCTTTTCTGCTTTGACACCTACCGTTGACTGTCCTTGGGGCAAGCAATGTGTGGCAATTTATCTCTGCAATCTTTAGTAGCTTGAAAAGATGAGATGATCAGATATATTTAGGGTTTTGAGTAGTGTTCTTGTGGTCACAAGAGGGTCTTACATTGTCAGATAAATTAGCATAACATTAGTGTTTCAAAATCAGCAGGGTGTTCCATAATGTAAAAATACTCTGTGCAGAAAATGCCTTTCTCTCTGCAAAATACCCTTGAGCAGATATTCTGCTATTTCCAGATGATAGTCATACCAAAAAGAGAATATAGCTTCTTCAGAAAGTAATGAAAAGTCAGACAAGATTTCATTTAGCATTTACACCTGCATACACTCATTTTGGAGTTTACACATGGTGTCAAACGCTGGTGTTGTCAAGAATAAGACAGTTCTGAATATATTGAAGAAAGGTCATGCAGGAAAACAGATATTCCTAACGGTACAGTCACATGTCTGGGGATATGAAAGCTTTGATAGTGATTTATTTTTGAGAGATTCGCTATACAAGCTGTTCAAGTACCAGTTCATGGGTAAATGTCACTTAGAATGTTGATAAAGGCAGCCTAGTAATGGTGACAAGAATGACAAAGTGATATTAATAGCAAGTCCTTGGTCTTTTTCCTGTTGCAAGTTGAAAATAAGCGACCACTTCTTTCTGGTGTCTTATGAACTACCAAGTGACTACTGTAATCCTCTGTAAAGCTGATATAGATCCTTGCCTAAAGCTAAAAGATCCATAAATAGAACAGCAGAAGATAATAATCTGATTCTTATTAGAATTTATTTTCATTTTTTGATGAATAATAAATAGAAACCTTTGTTCACTTTACATGTGTGCTTTTAAGTGTAAAGTTTAGGATATTCACTTGGATGATAAGATTCAAACCAGTTTTTTCTGCACTGAAAAAAATCTCACTCAAAATATCTTATGTCTGCAGGTCATGACCTTGAGCAATCAGCCTGTGATAATGTTTTCACCAACACGGGGAAACAATGCAATACAACAAAAATGTTCTGACATAAGATGAGGTCACAGTTACTTCTTTCTGAGCACATTTTTGTCTCAGTCTCCACTCTGATCTATTTTTATCAAAACACTTTCAGAAGACCTCTAAAAGTTACAGTCAGACCTTTTTTTCTTTCAAATGCATTAAAGCAAGAGTTCTTTGTCATATGGTTTATTAGTCCATAGAGAAACAAGTCTGATCATATTTACTGTCAGCAGGGTGTTATACTTCCATTCATTTCAATTTTAAACAATCTCTATTCTGAATTGTAAAAGTACACAAATGAAATTTGTTAGGATCCAAGAAATAGCTACATAATATACTTTTACTCATATTCTCAAAATATTTTCTGGAACATTTATGATTATATGTGCTTATGACTAGGAAATTGTCTTACACGTACAAATGGTAGCAGAGCAAATCAGAACTCAAAAATTTCCTGGAGGAGCTCAAGCTACCAGGCAATATCAACATGTGCACCTTGTGTTACTCTGTGCACCATTTTCACTCGTATAAGAATTATTACACATGTATGTGATTCTGTATAGAAACACTTTGAGAAATAACAGAGGAATGCATTAAGAGTTATCTTCTCTCTGATCTTCCAAAACAGCTCCACTGTTCTCATAGACCTGTGAAGAATCACAGACCCTTTGGAAGAATCTCTATACATTTAAGCTGAGGAATAACCAAGAATAACTAACTAAGATGTGTTTACCAGCTGGATAATTGAACTCTCAAGGGAAAATCAGTATCAATTCACGGCAGATGTAGATGATTCTCCTACTAAAGAAACACATCCGTATAACTAATTAAAATTTTATGGCAGATTTTCTAGTTGCAGAAAGATACAAGGTTGTGCAGGTATTTGTGTTAAGGCACTAATAGAAATTATTGAACCATCTTACTTTTTCTGTTCCATGACAGACTGGAAGAATGAATGGGGATTATGGGAGATTACGTAGCTTTCAGAGACAAAATGGATTTCTGAAATTATAAACAGGTCTTGACATCAGAGGTAAAGGGATGTGAATGAATGAAGTGCTTACATGAACAAAAAATACACTAAAAATGCACTAAAATAAAGCCTTTCTTCACCTCATTATCCTAATTTTTACACCTTACATATTTTAGACACAGCAACATTTTCTTCAAAATTCCAAATACACTCATAACCTTACTGTCTCCCAATTAAGGATGTTCAAATACCCCTGTATGATTTTAGAGCAGCCGAACTAGTATCTTCCAAACAAATACATGTAGATTGACCACTTGAAAAATTACTCATAAGCCATCAAATATTATAGAAAGAATAAACCTTACATTAAAGTTTTCCAGAGAGCATGCTTAAATAGACAGGCCAGATAAGTCAATTCCTTAAATTGTAGGCAGACAGGAATTTCCTGATTGCAAAGAGGAATGAGAAAAATTGTCTCAGTGCTATGTGACACATGTTTCTAATATCCAGACAAATCATCTGCCATGAACATTCAAAGTTCAATTATCCAAATATATATTGGATTTCTTGCTAAGTTTCACTGCAATTTCAAAGCATTTTGTTTTAGCAGGTTTTCAGTCAGTAAGAATTCAGTATCCTATTTCCAGCTGCATTGCAGTAATTGCAAAAATTATTTCATTATATAGTACAAGATGAGCTGAAACACAACAGAGCTGCTTTAATATCTGCTATTCATGAGCGACTGTATGGTAGGTTTGCCACTTAAAAATACTCCTCTTTCCATGAATAATGTCGTGGCTCAGTTCTTACTGACAGTAAGTTTGTCTCAAGGAATCTGCATCTTCTGTGGTCTAGATTATTAGCCTTATTTCACTGTGAAGTGGTAGGCTTTGGCTGCAAAGATCTCACCACATCTTTTCATAATTGATTGCAGGAAAGGGGCTTATCAAACCAACAACACGTAAATCTAACAAAGAGATATTGTGGAAAACAGTGTTTCAGTTGTTGATCTTACTTCTTTTCAGATCTTTGGCACAGAGCAAAAGCTTACAGTGGTCTTTCTCTACCTTGATTATTACAGGCAAATCAAACTGCAATTTAAATATCTCTGGTTTGTATTTACAAAAAGAGTATTTCTTTATATATATATGGTTTTTTTTTTGCAATCCTACTTTGATAATTTTTTGTCAGATGGCCACACATGCCAACAAAAGATTTTTTGGTGGCATAATCACATGATACACAGTGAAATTCTCCACAATATCAGGCAGTAAAGTACTCTCTTTTTTGCTAATTTTCTAGAACACCAAGATTATTCAGCCTTTACAATATTTCCTTGATAATTTGAACACAAGATTTCTTAACCTTAGACAATTACTATTATGTTATACAGCAGATCATTGGTAGCTCCTCTGTCTACAGAAAGGACTGCAGTAGACATATATTATGACAAATGAAATTATAAAAATGCATAGCTTTATTAAAACCTTGGCTACACTGGAATAATAACAAAAACATTTTTTTTCTACTTTTCTTTCCAATCAGCTATTATACAATATATGTTAAATTGTTTAACTTGCCATACAAATAATAGTCTTTCACAGTCGATGATAAATTTGTAATTATTCCTTCAATCCAAGATTTCTGTTTACAAGGTATTTATATAAATATGTCTCTGTGTGTGTGCTCATAAATACACACATAAATAAAGTTTGCCATTCACATCAGAAACTCTGATTTCCTTTTGCACAGGGAAACTGCTTTTAGGCACAAGTAGACACAGACCTCTGCCAAGAGGAAAAATTACTTAACTGACTTAACTGCAAGAGATTTTCTGTCTAACGTTGTTTCTCCATATGCAAACACTAGGCCAACATCTTCTAAACTACTGTACTTGCAACTGTAGAGTAGGAAGGAAAAAAAAGCACATGGAGTAGAAAAAGATGTTCTGAACTGAAACGGGAACTCTTGGTTCAGTGAGAGCTGAAAAGAATATGACAAGATGGCTTCAAGGATACTCTTTGCTCCTGTTAACTACATGCTTCAGATAAAACTGAAATCATGGAGAAGATGAAAAGAGATGCTAGTCATTTACACTTCAAAAGATTTTCACTATGACTAAATTGTCTGTTCCAAGTGTTAGTGTCACACGTAAGAATTGTGCATGATTCAAAATGCTTTTTGCAAAATACATATAAAAGCTGTTCTTTGTTATCTTCTCGGGGGCACTCGGCAGTTCAGTCAGTGAAGAGAGGGAAGCGGAATGGACTCCTTGTTTGTTAGACAAAATATTTAGTGACTTTCAGGCTTTAAATAATGTATTTGCTCCATAAATGACATCACTTCTGATTCAAACATCTTGGTATACTAGTTAAAACAAAAAGCTATAATACAACAAGAGCAAGTAACAAGATAGTTATCTGCAAGAAGTGTTCTTGCTTTGCTATTCAAGAGTAACAATAGATCTCATTGAAAATAACAAGATTCACACTTTTTCATTATGTAGTTAGTTAAATATGAACAATGAAGCCATTCCTTAAAATTCTTAATGGCCATTCAAACTCAAGGAAAACAGGAAGGAGATTCTCCTTTATTCAGCATATATTAATATCCTAAATGAAACCTTTCATTACATGTATAGTAATTTCATCAAAGGCATAAGGTTTTCAGCTCTCTGTGATCGTTAGTTTGAACCTGCGAAGCCCTTAATGAGATAAAATGTGGTAGCATCAAGCCATGGTCAAATTTTGTCAGATAGAAATATGACACGTTTCACAAATACTGGCTTGTAAAGATCCTTTTGGCATTAAACATTGGTACTTTAGTAATTCTGGAACATCTGTAGCTACGAAAAGATTTTAAAGATCTAAATTTCAGATTTTGACATCTAAAATGGCATTTATCACTGACAAATCTTTGTCTCAGTAATCTTATCTCTGTCTTATTTTAAGACATCAGAAAGTGTTCAAGATAAATAAATTCTAGCACTCTTATTTAGGGTGCTGTGATCTTTGAAAATATGTTTACATACTCGTTTGAATAGATTTCACCATCTGTTCAGATATGAGTGGCTCCTAAATGATGATCTGCATAATGGTACTTGAAGTTTCCTTCACATGTTGGAAGTTTTCGTTGCCAACCCATCTTTGACTGCTACCCTACAAAGCGGTAGAGTCACTCACTGAGAAGGGCAAGAAGAGTTATTTAAAAACTGCTCTTACAAAGGTCTTTAGTGCAGCTAGTCTAGCTCTTATTGTATTGGATTCATTTGCATGCAGTGAAATTAAAAAAAAAAAAAAAAAAAAAAACAGTTTAAATTAAGTATATCTATTCCGTAATTTGAAATAAAATATTCATGATTGCACAGCTACATGAACTATCACCAAAAAAATCAAAAATATGTTTACATAGACCATATAAATGTAGAAAGGATATTAAGAGATCTTGGAATTGGTTCTCTTGATAAAGATAGTGATCTAGGACATCCTGCATGGTTTTTATTAACCAATAACCACAGTAAAATACTGATGTCCATCCTTTAGGTTTGTCAAGTAGTGCAAGGATTGAGCCAAGGTGTCCTGACATTTCACTCAGATAATCTGTGACTAGTGGGTCAAAATTTAACTTCTCCCAAATTTTCAAAATTTAATTTTAATAATTCTACACCTTTTAATATGATAATGCCAACTTTAAGTGACTTTAAGGATGAGGTTTAAGTTAATTCTGGATCTGATTTCCACTTCTGAGGTTTTGAACTATGCTGAAACCCACTGAGTTTCATTCTTCTCAGTGCATCTTTTCTCTCCTTCTACTTTACTTATGACTTACTCTAATTTCTTGATCAGATATTTTTAGCAGTGCTATAGTTTTCAACTTTTTAATCCATGAGAAAATATTCTGGTCTTTGGTAATGAGTAGACAAGGCAGGAATACTTTTGACACCAAAAATGTTGAGATAAATAGTGCCCTAATATAATAAGTTGATGGTTTTGTAGAGTCTGCAGTTTGAAGTCATTGTTGGGAGTGCAACAAAAAACCAAAGAGGAAAATTTGCCAGAGAGAAACAAGAAGAATTAATGCGAAACTTCATTAAAACATCTGACAAAATGAGATATCACTCTCTCTATATGAAGAAGTCTTTTCTTCAGCCTAGCAACTCACTTCTGCCTTTGTGTGACATTGAACCAGATGTACGAACTGATGTGGCTTTTTTAACTTTTCTTCTTGATACATTTCACCAGCTAACTACCAACTCATGGTGAAAGTTGGTTTCATTTAGGGAGGGACTGCCAAGGTCTAAGTGAAACTCAAAACTGAAAAAAAATCAATTTGATTTAAAATTGATTTGACTGAAAATTAAATTGATTTCTGAATTGAAATGAATGTCTCACTTTTAATAGTTCAGATTTTCCCAGCAGATATCACTTTTGCAAGTAAATATCTCCGATACGGTGAGGCCTTTATTACTTGTTTCTGAGACATTTCTGTGTCACTTTGGAAACATGCTAGCATGCTAGCGGCCAGAATAGCTTTTTTTTCTGGATGAGGGCTATAATGAAATGGTCAAAGGGTTATTAAATTGGTCGATGAGAGGAGAATAGCCTCAGGCTTACAAGGGTGCAGAAGAATAACTGGAATCTCTTATTTACAGGGTGCACATTTTGGCTCTCTAAAGGTCTTTAAGAGAAAAAATCTTGATAAGTTTATTGGCTGAGTCTAACCAAAAAGGATTTTTAAGACCCCATTACTGTATTGGACATAACCATCAGGATTTTTTTTAGTCACACTTTTAAATAATAAATAAATCTGGTTGTGAGGTTTTTTCCCTCCCTAAAATCTCTGACAAAACCATTTCCATTTTAGTCATCCCTGTGTTTGTGTGTATCTGTTTGTCTAATGTAACTAATGAGATTTCTTTCTTCATTTGATCAAATCTCTTGATAACCACTGGCTTAAGCAATTTGACAAGTAGCAAAGCCACATTCTTGTGTGCATACCTGTGTCTTGCATATTCAGAAATTGCCGCAATGCTCCGGTGGGGGCACCGGGCGTCTGCTCGCAGTTCCAGGGGCTACCGGGCTGCTCCGAAGGTATGGGAGGGCTGGAGAAGTTCCTGCAAGGTTTCACCCAACCCACTGATGGTACAGGTGTGCCGAAGAAGGAGAGACAAGCAGAGGGACTTTCCCAGATGGTTTATTCGGCACCGGGATTGTGCTGGGGAATCACTGGCACAGCGTGTTACAGTTACATAAACACCGACACGAGGTGGCGGGGGGGGTACAACGTCCAATAGGGGAGAAGTGCTGAGTTTGAATTTGGCGGGCTTTGTGTAGGATTGCGCAATACAGAGCCCTTTGGGGGTGGGAACAGATATGGGGGGTGGGGAGGGGATATAGCAGAGCCTGGCCATGAGATAAACAGAAACTTGCCAGAGCACACTGCAACAAGAAATCTTACTGAATCAGTGGAAATGAAGAAGTGTTAGTGGTTATTTAGATCAATCACTATAACTTGACAAAGAAGTGATCCACACTTCTTTGTTTTGTTCTCCTTTAACTGCAGTTTAATTTGTTCAAAAGTTCTTGAGTTGAACTATGGAAATCAAGGTCATATATCTGCAGTTGTATTTGGCATAAAGAACAAAAATGTCAGCACTGTGCTTCCTGCATGAATAACAACTGACTAATTTCTGTTTGTGTTCAAAGCACAAGTTAAATACTTTGTACTTCTCTGATCTTATCTCAGAGATAATTTCTCTTAATGATCAAATCCTTTATGAAGATTTCAGCTGTGACAATACAGCATGACACATGAGCTTTTCTCTTGCTCCCTTAGCAACAAGCACAGTGTATTGTTCTTTTATTAAGGTGTTTCTCTGTTCATCCTGAATCTGGTGAGAAGTAACACATCTTTATTCCTAAGAAAATCACTGGAGATTGGCAGCAAGTATCACACCACAAAGCTGACTGCATGCTCGTTACATTACAATTAAATTTACCATATTTCTTCTTGTTTGTAATGTAATATTTCATTACACATTATATTACATTTCATTATATTCCCATTTGGTGTAGGTTTCTGGTCTGGATCTTGATCATTCCTCATCAAAAAGTTTAAATTATGCAAAACTCTGTCAAAAATAGGTACAAGGTTTTAGTTTTCTATAATTTCTTCTTTCTATTTCCCTTGTGAGAGACGGAGGTAAAAGACAGGAAACGGGAAGAAAATTCAGGTGAAAAACAAGTTAAATATTTCTACTAGTTCACAAATTCTCATACTATCAGCATAAGCAGTTACATCTACACTCAGAGCAGTAAGGGTGCAAAAGATTGACATTCAGAAAGACCTGATTATAGACTTCTAGTTGGGTACATTGTAAATATAAAGCTGCCTGTATCCGTGTTCAGATAGATTTTTAGACATTAAAAAAAAATTAAAACCAACAAAATAAAATCAAAAAAACCCAATCCCCCAACCCACAAAACCAACACAACCCAACCCAAAAACCACAAATCCCCCACCAAAACCCAAAACCAATGCTCCCCCAAAATCCCAACTACTGTAACTTATAGACAGGGTGTTGTAACCGTGATTTTGTGATGTTTATTTCTACAATTTAGTACAAATAATCAGGGAGTACACAGACAAAGTTTACACGGTGCCATCAGGGAGCATGGATCTTTGAATTAACTTTTGCATGTTCAAGAACCAGACTATTCTTCAAAATCTGTATCAAAAACGGTTTTCATTTTCAGTTCTGTACAACTTCATCGGTGATTTCTGTTGTTAACATAAACCTGAAGGCAGTTGTGTGGTTTCAAAAGTTAGTAGTGTACAACCTATGGATTTCCTACATAAATATTTTATAGAAATCAGTTTATTGAATCAATAACAACAGGTGCAAGATGCTACTAGACTAAAATTTTGGAATGCTAGCTTTCAGAAGACATCCAAGAAAATTACAAGAATGAGCATTTATTCCTTGGGACTGGAAGAGAAAATAAATCTATTAACAATCAGTTTGATAAGACTGTGAATGAACTAGGAATTTGGAGTGAAAGGACTTTTGGAATTTTTGAAAAATCTAAAATAAGTGGTTTGCTCCATTCACTTTGTTCAGGTTGTTTGCTTGAAATTATAAGACCTGAAGAAAAATTCAGATGACACTTTAAACAAAAATCTCATACATAATAGGAGTGCAAGAAAACACATCATACATGGCATTAAATAAAAAGCTCACTCTGATTCCATAACACTTTTCATTCATTATTAGGAATCCCTTCCTTTTTTGGTGACTTGTATCTGCTCAGCTTGCTCTCTCCAGCAGTCTTTCTAGCACTGGAAGTTCTTTTCATGTTTACAAAGACTTTGAGGATTTTATCTGTGTCTAGTAGTACGAACAGGCTGGAAAATAATGAGGTGTATCAAGTTATGCCCAACAGGTCCTTCAGGTTACTCAGTAAGGAAATAGTTTTGTAAAATGTCTCCAGATATTAGAGACCATTACTATATCTAGGAACAGAGAATTTCCTTTCAGTATTCCCTTTAAAGCCTTTATAAAAATTCAGAAACATTGATCTACAGTTAAGGACTCTACAGAGACCATTTGAGAGAAAGAGCATCCTGGGTACCTGTTCAGGCACAAAGTGCTTCCAATTTTAGCAGCAAATGAATCTCATGACAGAGAGCTGTATTTAAAAGGTTTAAGGAAGGACAGCTTTCTTCTTTGTTTTGTTGGGGTTTTTTCTTTCTTTTTTTTGTTTTATGTTAAATAAAGGTATTTGGACTTTGTACTAAACAAAGTTTTCAGAGAAAAGTCTTGGCACATTTTCACAGTAAGACATCAAATCTTCAATTTTTATGTCCCTTTAGGATATACTCCTGTCTTAAGGAGTCACTCTATGTTATTACTTTGCCCTGCTACAGGTAACTGAGCCTTTTGGTAGCTGAAAAATGAATAATTTTATACCATATTGGCTAGAAAAGGGTATGAACAATTGATGCCCAAACTCCTGAGTTTTAGTTGACATTTCTAAATTAAAAGAGAAGCAAAAGTGAGAAACTTCAGTTAGTTCTGCCCATCCCATATGCACAATGCTATATATATATTTTGCAGTGCTTTGAACAAGATTGCATTCCTTATAAGTTGAATGGGGAGGGGGTGTTATAGGATACACATAACTACTTTGTTAATTTTTAATTTTATTTTTGACTGAGAAGACAGGAAAGTGAAGGAATCAGAAAAATATTAAGAAGACGCATGCTACAGTGAAACAAAGAAATAGATATACTGTCACAAAATCACAAAGGATAAGAGGTTGTCTACTGTCACTTATCATGCATTATACTTTGAAAGGACTTGGGCACATGACCAAATTTCTCCAGGAATAACAATGTACATCAGCTGATCTCTGCTAAAATTAACATCCTCCACCCTGTCACGCTCAACAAAGCTAACAAAGCTGAACAAAACATATTTAAATGTTTCCTCAATTAATGTGATTTTGATAAAGATATTATTGGGGAAATAAACAAGTTATATGCACATATTATAGAAAATTTAGACTCAGGAAGGAATACCCATTCTAACTGGCTTTTTTTTTTTTTTTTAAATGCCAGAAATGGGAGCTCTTTCCACTTTGACAGCTGCTGTCTTTTATCTTGGAAAAATCATACTTCTACACAGAGATTATTGCAATATTATCACAGTTATGAGTAGGACAGCTATGAGAAAATAAATACTATGGAAAAAACAAATCTGAGAGACTGACAAAAGAAATTAAGTAGTTCAAGAAATACAGTTGCTACCCATTGCAAATACACAGTGATGCACTCTCACACTTCTGTTCCTTCCTCTAACTCTAGCACGGACTAATTACTCATTCCAGGTGGGAAGGAAATCAGTCAATTATTTGAACGACTTGCTGAAAGCATGCACTCCTACAAACTTATGTCTTTGGTTTCAAAGTTAAGCAGGCAAGATCAGTGCCAGCCTGTCAATAAACGGAGCTCTAACCTGGAGGTACCTCACCCCAAGGTGAAGGAAGAATATCCATGTTCTTTGCCCATTTTCAAAGTGTTTCCTCTAATAAGGACATTTTCTAAGGAGGGACAAACTACTATGAAGGATCACACAGCCCCAAATGTCAGCTCCTTTTTGTTATGTCTAGTTAACAATTGATAAGAAATGTGATATATATAACAGAGAAAGGATTTGAGTTTTGTTTTGACTCTGAACCAAAACCTTCTTATAACCAGGACACTTAGCTGTGAGTTAAACGCATAAAAACATCTGAGAAGATGACAGGTTCCTCATAGACACACAAGCCCCAGTAAGAGAAATTGCTGAGGTATGATCGCTCTGGACTTGTGCTTTCAAATATTTTCCCAAGTGAGCTGGCAAGCAGGGGCTCACAAAGGACTGTTTAACGTGCCTGAAAGCTGCTGCAGTGTCTGGACTAGGAGTCTGGACTCCTAAGGTCAGTCGTGTCTCAGAGCCTTAGAAAAGAACTTTCCATTTTATAGGAAATACAACCCAGGTATATCGTGGAAGTTTGAAGAGAGAAGAGGAGACTAGTATGTCATCATTGCTACACCTAAAATATAACAAGGCATTTCATTCGCTGCTTATAAAAACACACAAAATTGAAAGACACCTACACACTATATAGACAAGACTAATTTAACTAAAATGATGTAGATCCCTGCAATAGCTACCAGTTCAGTCTCCTTACCTTCTTCTGTGGTCCTTGTGGTGTGGCTGTGTTATTCACTCGGCAATGATTGGGATGACACATTAATTCAGCTTGTTAAAGAGCCTGCAAATGAAAAATATTTAAAGAAAGCAAGACAAAAGCTAAAACTCAACAGGAGTTGGCAAGTCTGACAGGTCCAGCTACACACTGGAAATACTCAAAGAATAAGATGCACGGGCCATTTTTCTGAAAGAACTGTTTAATTGAATATTTCTGCTGTGTTTCTCTAATAAAAGCTAGCCTGATGGGCCCAGAAAAACAATTGCTTTTCCTATGCAGTATTAATACTCATAAGCAGCTGCTGCATCCCAGATTGCATCATATCTGTCATTACTTGAAGGTTGTGGTTTAGCACTGAAGCACCTGCAGCATACTAAATTCATCCCAGATACTAACTGACTCTTATATAGAATAGTCAAATAGTGTACGAGTTAATTGTGTCAAATAGTTGGAATTATCTAGTCTTCTGTCTGTATCTTGTCTTACATAACCTGCATTAGGCTTGTGAGTTTGGAAAGTCACATTGGCAGTTTGCCAATCCCCAAGAATTCATTGGGATTGTAAAGCTCCTAATGATCTTAACCGATATCACTGCCAAATATTTGTACAAGTGACTTTGGTTTGTTGCTTTTCAAATGAAAAGATAATCAGATTAGAGATTCTCCTACACTTTTTAGAGTGTGGTTTTTTTTCTTAATATTAACCAGTAAGTACAAACATGATACTCATTTAAACCATTATTTCTCAAGAGCAACATACTGAAGTCATAAAAAAATTTATTAGATCTGATTCAGAATTTGTAGAAATTTAGGCAATTCTTATCCTTGTTCAACCTACATATCCTCAGCACTACATTGGAGAACAGTGGTTCTCCAGACATTAAGATGCAGTGCTACAGGCAGCAAGCCTAAACTATGCTTCCTATCAGCATAAATGGCATTTCCTACTAAACAGTCTATTCTACCCATAGCACTGCTGTAGTACATACTGACAAAACATCAAGTGGCACATGAAAGACTTCAGTCTGCCATTACCTAATCTCAAGATTAGATTCCAAGATAATTACACATTTCAAATAGAAATTAGATTAAAACTTGACTGATATTCTAATCAAGTTAGAGTTCAGTTTGGTAATTCTTATTGCAACATATTGAAAGAATCTGGTACATGGAAATGAAGGCTGTAATAGTATAGCTGAAATACTTCAGACTCCTGCATATTTGTAGCCACTGGATTATTTCACTTCAAGGAGATGGCTCATCCTTAAGGAGGTTAAGCTACTCGATAGGGCTTTAAGAACTTGCAAAGATTTTCTCTAAACTAGCTCGTCTACCTCTGTGTGAGGGTGTTTTACTTATTTAAATAGTCACATTTAAATATTTCTACGCTTTTTCAGCCCAGTTTGAGCAGCTGTTCCTCGAATGAGATATTTAAACCTTTCTGTACTCTACTCACATAAATAATTGTTCCTCATCTGATATCCACCACAGCACAGGATGGAGTTAAGTACAAATGGTGTTTGTCTGGGCTGGTATTACAGCACTGGGTTCTCAAAGAAGCAGAGTGAGATGAGGGGCTAAGGAAAGTATGATCTTACTTGTGTTGTAGTGGTTAATTAGTTAATTTGGACTCAAAAAAAGCTTGGCAAACGAACTCAGCTGTAGGGTACACAGTACTCTGATAGCAACCTCACAACTTGGTATCTTAATGTTCATTAAGGCGACTTTACTTTTCCTGCTCTCATTAAAGTCAGGTTGTGATTTCCTGGAGTGAATTTGATTGAGAATTCATACCTTGGAATTATACCTCTCTTTCCAGCGTCTTTTCCCACAGGTAACTGAAAGGGAATAGTTTGACTGCTAAGCAGCTCTTCTTACACTCATGGGACACAGATGTGTTTTACCAAGTATGGGTTAAGTACTGAAGGGGCAACAACCATATGGAAAAATAAAGCAGTTACTATGCTTTCAGCAAAGCCTGGACAACATCCAAAGACATAGGCTTGTTTTAGCAAGAGGGGATGTTGGCTGGAATCCTGGTGGCCTGATAAGGAAGAAGAACAAATGCAAAAATCAAATCAGATTCTCTCAGGCAGACAGTGAAGAGTATTACTCACAGCACTTTATTAGCATTGACTTTCTAAAGTTTTGCCATTTATGATATTTCAGGTCCTCAGTTCAGTGGAATGTTGAGGTTTTTTTATCAGTTCTTCAGCCCTTTCACTGATACGAGTGAATGAATTCTTATTCACCATTACAAGTAGGTTCTCTACTCATTCTTTTACTTCAAAGCACAGAAACGGAATCATAGAATAGCTCAGGTTGGAAGGGATCCTTAAAGGTCAACAAGTCCAATCTTCCCTGCCATGACCAGCAGCATCTTCAGCTAGATCAGGCTGCCTCTGGGCTGTCTCTGCCTTGAATATTTTCGGAGATGAGGCATCTACCACCTCTGGGCAAATTGTTCCAGTATTTAACCACCCTCATTGTAAAAAAAAAAACCCTATCTAATCTAATCTAATCTAATCTAATCTAATCTAATCTAATCTAATCTAATCTAATCTAATCTAATCTAATCCAATCCAATCTAACCTGCCTTCAATTTGAAAACATTATTGCTTTTCCTATTGCATTAAGCATTGCTAAAAGGTTTGTTCCCATCATTCTTATAAGATCCCTTTACATATTTCAACACCTCAATAAGGTCTCCCTGGAACCTTTTCTTCTCCAGGCTGAACAACCTCAACTCTCTTAACCTTTCCTCACAGGAGATGTGTTCCATTACTCTCATAATTTTATGGCGCTTCTCTGGACTCTCTCCAATACATAGAAGGACACAGACCTTCACACAATACTCCAAGTGGAACCCCATGAGAGCAGTGTAGAGTGCCAGAATGACCTCCCTTGACCTGCTGCCAGGCTTCTTTTGATGCAGCCCTTCTGGGCTGCAAGTGCACACTGTCAGCCCATGTCCAGCCTCTCCTCTATCTACCAAGACCCCCAAAGCCTCCCCAGCAGGGACGCCCTCGATCCCTTCATCCTCCAGCCTGTGTTGATACCTGGGGTTGCACTGACCCAGGTGCAGCACTTGCACTTGGCTTTGTTGAACCTCATGAGGTTCACATGGGACTCCTTCTTGAATTTATCCTCAGGACGGCATCGCATTTCTCAGGTGTGTCAACACCATCACTCACTGTCATCTCCACACTTGTTAAGGGTGCACTCGATCCCTCTGTTCAGGACATTGATGAAGACATTCAGCAGTATTGGTCCCATTACAAACCCATGAAGGATATCCCTCAGCACTGATCTTCATGTGGACATTGAGATATTGGCCACTACCCTTTGGATTTGACCATCCGACAAGTTCCTCATCCATATGGTTGCTCCCTTTATAAAACATCCTTTTCATTTTCCAAATTTGTTACCTGTCACTCTGAATGGTCAATCCTTCATTTACAGACTCATATTTTCAGTTTTCTTTAACTGTTTTCAATCTTATACACTTTTCAAGGATTGTGTTAATTTGGGGTAATGGGTGGTTTATATGCTTGACCACAATTAGCTAAATTTATTTAACACTCTGTATGCTTTTCCATTAATAATTAATTATTCTTTCTAGTTAATAAAGTAGAAAGTTATACTGAAAGAGTATAAAGTGCTATCATTCAGGAACAATGTTAGAATTGTGAAGTAAGATTTATTTCAAATATTAATTAGTTTTTAATTTTTAATTTTAGCTACAATAGAGTCCATATTTCATTGCAGTCACTCAAACCTAATAAAAAATGTCAAATAGTACAGGATGGTACAAAAGGTTTCTGGCACGACCAAGACACACTGTGAATGCTATTGTCTATTGCAGTTTAATGGGCCTCAATAGCTGTACCTTATATATCATATTGTGCAAAGAAAAAAGCATAATTAAATGCTATTTTATGTAATTATAGCATCCATTATTCATTACTAAAATTAAGGCAATTTTAAAAGCCTTCTATCACAATAAATTATTAGAGAAAAATAAAGATCGTTTGAGATGAAACCTTGTTTTTATGCTTTGTTATATTCCATGTCTGAGTGTCTGTAGCCTGTGCTGAAAAAGGAACACATTGACTTCCTGAGGGAACAAAGTCATAAGAGCACACTAAACCATCATTATCCAACATTAGCACTTACATGTGGGAAAGGATACACAGAGACATCAACAATCCCCATATGAGAAAATCATAAGATGTCATGCATGCAATTTGTTGTATTCAGTATACATACATACAGAAAGAGGGTTGTACATACAGAAAGAGCTGCTGAAAGATAGTTGCACACTTGGTATTCTGTGAGAAAAAGCTAACAAAAAGCTGAAGTTTTACCAATGTGAGTCTGGGAACCAGAATAATAGAAATTTAAGTTTTTCAAAATTGCTATATCAATATATGAAAAGTATGTCATGAATAACAAAGTTTCCTATGAAACCCAATAGCAAACAAGACCAATCACCCAAGTCTTCTAAAACTGTTTTTCAACAATAAAAATTTTAAAAAAACCCTTTCCTTTCCCCCCCTCTATGCCCACTACCAAAAAAATCAGAACACTGTTGAACTGCCACAAAAATGTCAGAGACATTCTTCAAACTTCAAGCATAGGAAAATTCTACTTGTGTTATAAGACTACTTAAATGCTGCAGCTTAAAATGCTGTAGGGATAGGATCCAAAAACTAAATTCTAAAGCTTATTATTACATGAGGTCAACAGTACCCACAAGATAAATAGACTGAAAAAAACCTCTCTAAGAACAAGTTTATTAGCATATCATTTAGGTTTCCAAGAAGAAAACTTCATGAACACTGGGACTGAGGGAGAAAAAATATTCATGCTGAAAACTTTCACAGAGGTTTGGTTCCTTCTCTGTAATTAAGTATATATATTAAGGACAAATGAACACCAGAAAATAAGGGGTAGTGAGATCCAAGTTACTTTCATATTTTATGTTTCCTAACAAAAGAAGTGTGGCCAGAAGACTGAGGGAAGTGTTTCTGCCCTTCTGCTCTGCTCCAGTGAGACCCCACCTGGAGCGCTGCACCCAGATCTTGGGTACCTAGCACAGGAAAGATATCAGCCTATTTTAGTGAGTCCAGAGAAGGGTCACCAAGATAATGAGAGGAATGGATCACTTATCCTAAAATGAAACATTAAAATAGTTAGGATGGTTCAGTCTGGAGAAAAGAAGCCTTCAGGGTAAACTGCTTGAGGGTTTCCAGTACCTGAAGTGAACAGACAAGAAAGATAGAGAGGACCAATTTACAAAAGCATGTAGTAGCAGGACAAGGGGGAAGGGCTTCAAACGGTCAAAGAGTAGAATTTGATTAAATATTAGGAAGAAATTTTTTACTATGCAGGTGGTAAGGCACTGAAAGAGATTGCTTAGAGAACTTCTGGATACCCCATCCCTCTAAGTATTGAACTTCAGGTTGGATGGATCTCTGAACAACCTGGTATATTAAAAAGTATCCTTACTCATGGCAGGGGATTTGGAACTAGATGATTTTTAAGGTCCTTTCCAACCCCAAGCAATCTATGATTCTATATTCAGATGGTGAAGACAGGAGTAGTGATGCAGACAGAATGATGTTCTCTGCCTTCCTGGATACTGGCTGGCAGCAAAGGAAAAAGTGAAACAAGCTGTTCAAGATATTCTTGGGGAGAAAAAAGTACTGTCCTATTTATTGATCTGTGTTTGTAGTGCAGCTCTCAATGAAAATCTCAGCACTTGAAAGAGGGACTCCAGATCAGGAACCAAGAAGAAACTTTCAAGACAGGGCACACAGCACACAGGCAGTGCAAAGATGGTGGCATATTTCTTGCCACAGTACTACTGAGAAGATTATTTTGTCTCTTAGAACAACTAGAATATTAAAGATTGTGGAGTCAGTATATCAAAACATTTTTCAGCAAGTACCAGCAGAGAAAATGAACCCAATTATATTCTGTTAACAGAAGAAGAAATGGGCATTTATAACAGCAAATAATATCAAATACATAAAATTAAAAAAAATATGTCAAGTCAGGTACAAATGAGAAGATGGATTACATCCAAAGAGAAATAAAATAAGCTGTGGTCATAAATTTGAGACCATATCATGACATGTACAAATTCTGTGGTCAGACCCATTTTTTATAGTAGATATTAGAGCTGCTAAAAGATAGGGGAACTCCCACAAAAAAAATGCTGGACAACTATTCAATGAAAGAGATGTCTTCCAGGCTGATAAACAAAAAATTCCAAAACTTAAAGTGATTATAATTTCCACAAATAAAAATGGCAATAAATCATGTAAAATTTTAGAAAATATAAAAATGGAATATATTCAAAAGAAAGGAGAGACAATAAAGGCAGAGAAATATTATTTTTTACATAGTTCAAATGGACTTAGATCTTGGTTTTAATATTAGCCTGAGGCTTATGAGACAGAGGCTTGAATAAGACAGAAACTGGTTCACTGTAACCATACAGGGAATCATAATTTGCATCCAGTGTGACAGATTCACATAGTTCAGATTTTAGTTTAAATATTTTTAGTTTTCTAAGTATGTAAGGATATTTTGAAACCATAGTGATAAAAAGAAATAAATTTCTTTCAAGACAAGATTGCTGCACCTTACAAAACACTGCTAGCAACTGACAATTTAAATAACCGTAAATGTACAAAACATTTCAATCTGTTGTTGATGTATCTTCTACTGTAGCTTTTTTTTTTGGATCTCTGTTATTGCATATATATTGCCAACAAATTACAATATGTAAACTCAAAAAAAACTTCCACAGCCAGTGTTGCTCTATCAAAATATTGCATTTTACTGGCTAATATAAAGAAATGTTACCATAAGAAAAAGAAAGGGCACAGGAAGTTACGCAGAGTGGCACCTTTGAAACGTATTGGTTCAATTAAAGTTGCATTAAAGGTCCAGAAAATTATGCAGAAAATAAAGTAAAAAATAAAATATAAACTTAAGTTAACCTCTGCAGTATAGTTCACAAGTAAAGATAAAATCAAAGCTGCAGTCAGGTGGTGCTTAGTGTTTTCGACTGGAATTGAAACAAGGCATGGGATGTTAGAATGAGGGAAAGAGATCTTGTCCTCTCACCTTACTTACTGCCACCTATCATTACCTAGAAGCATAATAATATCACCATCTGGCCTCCAATGAGACTTTTACTACAAAATTAGCTTAATTGCCAGTGGAAGTCAAGATGTAATATCGACCCTGTGTGGCAAATGCTCTTTATGCCCTGGTCAAAATATCATCTTTCCTACCAAACACCGAGCATGCTTTCTCATTATCTTTAGAGTTCCTGCAAAATAAGCCTCTTGCTGTGCTATTTCCTAAATGCTTCCAAAACATGATGCTCACAAGTACTCTGAGTAAACCTATGCAAAGCTGCAAATCACTTCAAGGACTGACAGAGAGCAAAAAGCAACCAAATTTAAAAACACAGTTTTTAAAGCTCCATTGGTCCAGAAAAAAGTTGCTGCTGTTGCTACATGACTGCAGACCTGACAAGATTGATAATCACAGTGATGAGTCATTCTCTGGGTAATCTCAATTAAGTGGTGTCTAGTGTTCAGCAAATCCTTCTTAAATATATTTTGCTTCACAGGAGTGGACAAACAGCAATATAACATTGTCCTAACCTTGTAGGAAAATGTCAGGCTTCATTAGTAGTTTTATGAAGATTTACATCTTCAGGTAATGACACCATCTGCCTAAATATATTTTTCACAAACCATAATTAAAAAAGCACTGGTTAAAAGGCTAGGTAGTTAAGGGCAGCTTAAATTATCTTTTTTCAAATCAATTCATGTTGGTCTTTCATTACTTTCACTTTTTTGTCTAAATGTTTTCTAGTTATGTCCACTTGACTCAAATGTCAAACTTAGTGGAGCATTAGAAAACTTAAATATATTTATAGAGTAAAAGTGAACTGCCTTCTCAATATTTTTTGCTGTGTGCTACAAATATTGCAGCCCATTTTAAAACTTCAATTTTAAAGAAATATTTTCAGTTCCTGATTTGGGCTTGAAAATTTACCTAAACTGTAATAATTTCTTATATTACATGAGACTGAAAATTATGTAAATCCAAACAAGATTATCCAAGTCTGATATAAGCTGCAGGAAAGTAAAAGCATTACTGAAGTCTGAAGAATTTAAGTTTTAATATCTTGTTTAATTTCATGGTCCGACTGGCTGCTTCTCAGATTTAAAAACACAAAAAAGCCTGATGAAGAGAAGGGGAAAGAAAATATTTTCCACCACTTTTTCTAGTCCAAGAACAAAAGGGCATCAAATAAACTAACGAGTAGAAAAGAAACCAAAGAAAACATGCCCATATACCATGCAGAGAGGACTTGTGGAAACCCTTGTCACAAAACTTCTGCAAAACTTAAGGGGTTTGACGGTTTCACAGAGGAGGATCCACGGCCTTTTATGTACACCATGGAATACCCTGCTTCTGCCACCAAGGAGCTCCTGGGATTCAGCTCAGTGGTTATTGTGAATTTATCTAGAGAGTATCATTACATACCTGCACCAATTTGGTTTTTTTCCTGGGGTATTGACAGAGGGGATGCTCAGCTGGGGCTTTGATAGAACCTACAATCTGCATCTTATCTTCTTAGAAAATACATCCCTGTGCTTTTGCAAGTAGCAGGTAATAGAATTATTTCTATAATGAAGGGCAAAGGCCTGATCTAAATTTGTACAAGTCACTAAGTCAGGGTCTTGAACTCATCACCTAGCTGATTAGATTGTAGTCTCATCTATGAAATAATTACTTAGAGAAAACATTCCTGTAATAGCCAGTTAAAAATCATTATAAGTTTTAGGAAGCATTTTGTATTTTTCCAGAAAAAGGCACAGTTTTCTGAAAAATAAGTATCTTGCATGCCCAGGGATTAAAAGTGAAATTTCAGAATAGAAACAATCTTCGGCAAAATATGCCTTTGGGTGGTCTGCCATAAACTGGAGGGTTTTGAAGGTGTTTATACTGATTGATGAGTCAATGTATTATGCAGCTTTCTTATTATTGCAAATATCAACCATGAATTTAAGTGTTGCTGTAATTGTATGTGTTGCCATCAAATTCAAATAAATTTTGTGCTAACCTGATTTCCACTGGCCACTGCAACACTCAGAATTTGTTTTCAGACTTGACAACAGGGAATCTAGATAACAGGACATCTCCTCTAGGCTGAGATCCTATAATGCCAGAGACCTATAAGCCAAAATACCAGTTCTACTCTACCATGGGATTTTTTATAATTGCTATGAGATGACAGACAAGTTATTTGTGGTTGCTGAGCTCCCTCTTTCCAAGGGCCTAATATTTATGACATTTTTGTTTAAAATGTCAATTTGACATGTTTGCTTAACCATTGAGAAGGCACAACCCTAAAATGATTTATTATCAGTACTCACTCTCTGGAGTCTAAGCACAGAATCATATTGTAGAGGACAGAATTTCCTCCCAATATCCAAAACTTCTCAGAAGGAAGATCATCTGAGAGTACATAAATAATTGCAGACTGTCATCTTTTTTACGTTCTTTTTTTTCTTTTTTTTCCCTGCCAAAAGGAATCAAAGGGAAAACACAGAAGAATAAACTTAAGCTTTAAGGAACTGTTGAAAGAATATCTTTGGTTTGAATATTTACTATAGCAGAATCATTCAAGTTTATATTAGGCAAAATCTGTCTTGCACAAGTCCACTCCAGGGAGGAAGAGGCCAGGGATGAAGTGATGAAGTGATGGCTGTGGTTTACAGAAAGCCTAAACTAATAATTTTACTACTTCTTTCAAAATTACTGTGACTCTTGCATACTGGTGGGTGGTGGTAAGGGGGAAGAGAGAAAGAAGTATCATATGTGCAAAAACCAGCACAGGCCTGCCTCTTTTAGCAGTGACCTAGTGAGCTTCTCTTTGCCTGGGCTACAGCTCAAACACAATTCTGTGAAATGAGCACAGCACAGCACAGACACAGAACACTGTTGCACATAAAGAGTGATTCCAACACATCTCAAACACACTGAATTATTTCACTACATGATACAAAACAAAAGCATGACAGAGCTAGCAGAACTGGAATTTGCTGTGCTGAGATGAAGGATATATCGGCAGTGCTGACCAAGCCATACAATGGAATCCGTACTCAAAACCAACTCTTCTAACAGCAAAACTGCAACTCAGTTCAGACTGAAGGCTGTATCCAAAGTACTGGAAAATTTGGAAAGTATTTAGTTCCATAGAGTTTAACATTACAAAAGCTACAGTTTGTTCAATGTTTCTTAGAAACAATAGAACTAGATGAACTGAAACATTTGTTTCTGTTGATATCTACCTTTTTTTTTTTTTTGTGATATGAAACAGCAAGTTCTCTAAAAGACAAAATTTATTCAAAGAATTTATTGACAACTGGAAAGGATACTGCTTGTGAAAAAAGAAGTGGCAAGAGAGACCCAAAGCAAGAGTGAGAGAAAAGGAAGTCAAAGCAAGAGTGAGACAAGCAGGGAAACAAACATGATGACAACAAAGGAGAAAAGAACATGCAAATAAAAGGTAAGGAAGGAAAGTTCAGATCTAGTGCAAGTCTGTACATAAAGGTTAGTCTTGAATTGAACATATCAGTAACGGATTTGCTTTATTATCTCCACAGTTAATAATACATGAACTATGCTATTTATACCAACAATTATCAGTATAAATCTCATGTTCTTAAAATTAGTAATATCTCCTCTTCTTATAAAACTTGATATGCAAGATGATAGTGAACATGCAAACCAAAGAGCATGAGATATTTGTCACCCAAGAACTATAAGCTGCTGTGGGAGTAATTCCTTCAGACTACAAATAACTCTTTACACATATACTATGGGAATCTTCACTTTCACTGGACAAAATAAAACTAACCTTAAAATTAGGTTTCTAGTATAGAGGAAAATCAGCAACCAAATCTTTAAAATTAATATAACCTGGAATAGAATAAGGAAATAAAAAAGGCAAATACCACAGATAATACATTAAATTTCTTATTAATTTTAGAAGTGATGCTGACTTTGCAAAAGCAAATGGAAAAATTGTTTAAATATGTTTAACTACATATGAAAGGAATTGTACTTCATATATTTATTTCTTCTCTTAAAACACATGAACAGTTCTCTTCATTTTTTCAAAGCCATTCTGAGAAAGAGAGCTCATTTGTTCAGTGGAAGCAGAAGAAGCTAAGTTGAGCAACATTATTCTTAATTCATGACTTGTGATTCTTTTGTAAATTCCAGCCTGGATGTTATTAACAGAATCAGAAGCATTGAAAACAGACTGAGTCATCAGTTCCATGGGAAAAAGTGAAAATTCTTGGAAGATGGCCAGAGAACAGCCAATAAAAAACATAGAATTTTCTTTTCATTTGTGAAATAAAGAATTTCTTTTCCAGAATTTTGATGAAGAAATAATGGTCTTTTTTGCCCACTATAATACCCCATAGTATTATATTATTATTTACCAGTATTATTTATAGTAGAATTTTAGTAGTATTATTTATTGTAGTATTTTAGTAGTATTATTTAGTAGTAGTTTAGAAATATGAATAAATGCATCCGAAAACCATTGGTCTGGACACCACTAGGTTTTTCTTATTTTTAATATTTGCTCACGTTATGGTGAGGTATGCAGTGCTGTGCAAAACCATACTTCACAGATATAACCAATTCATTTGAAGAAGTATTATAACCGTTTAAATGCAATAAAGTTCTCAATTTATTAGCATATGACATTATGGACACCTCTGTCCAGTCTTTCCTTCCCTTCTCCCATCCTCTTTTCATTTGATATTCTTTTATTTTCCTTTTTCTTTCCTTTTTTAACATCCCCTGTCTTCATATTCCATCTTTTAATTATGTTTTAGGAAGAGATGTAAGTCCATAACTCACAACAGTCCACTATGGATGTTGGAATCTGGTTCTGCTCTCTCCTGTTTTCCTGGAGAAAGATTTGATCACATGGCAGTAGGAAACTTCTGTTTATTTCTATTTTTGTAGATGTACACTTTGCAAAGCTGAACTGCAAGTTCACTGGAAAAAAAATTTGACAAAAAAAAACCGACCCTGTTTCACTATGTATTCACCTGAGAAGAAAGAAACTTGTTTTCTCATCCCTGTTCCAATTGCTTAGTATTTTTATTCCAGTTAAGTATTAAAGCATCTTAATGCTCATTAGTTTAGCTGCAATATATTTCTTCTCCTCAGGAAATTAAATTGATACATTAACACAGTTTTGGCATCACCAGCACTAGACTGTACATGAAGGAAGAGTTAAATACTTGAGTTTTGGATTTGTGCTTTGAAATTCCATTTAACCGTTACACCAGACAGTGAAAGATTTTTATGGATCAAGGCTTTCAACTTTTATACCTCAAGTCATAAAACAGAGATACAATGTCTCACAACATTGCTGAAAGGTTTAATCCACTGACACTCACTGAAAATTGCTTGGGAAAAAAAAAATTGAATGAAAGACAGAGAAGTGCAAATGTAGCTGTCTTTGCAGAGAAACTGTGGAAAGAATTTCTCTTAATCAGGCTTGTCAAGCTTGACCATATTATGTGTGTTGCTTGCTAGGGATATCTGCTTAAAAGCTGCATGGAAACAAGATCAGCTTTCCCTCCCCTTTTTCCTCTGTTTTAATGAACAACTTGAGCAGGAACTTTCTCATTTCACAAAGGCAGCAGATAGCTTCTATTTTCTTTGCCAAACTGAACCACCTTTAAATTGTTCACTTTTTTTTCCATCATCAAGAAAATAATCTTTCTCTGGATGAAAGAATAGTGAAGTTTAGTCATCCCTTTGCACTTATATTTAGGAAAAAACACCCAAACCAGAGGCTATGTTCTTCTGAGAGCTAAGACCCAAGTGAAAAGGGAAAGACACCTATCATGCTTCATAGCATATCTTATGGGTATGCAAGATGAAATCTCATGTAATCCTTGTTGAAAAAAATTATATTTTAATAAGCAATGAAATAAGCACAGTCAACTGACGAGATTTACAGCACCTGTAATACACCTAAACTTATTCAATGTAGCTGTACCTTTAGCTTTCTTAATATGTGTTCTCTAGAGTATATTATCAGCTTTAAAAGAATTAATAGCTAAAGAGGCTTCCTGCAGCAATGCCTCCGGTGGGGGCACAGGGCATCTGTTCTCAGTTTCAGGGGTTGCCGGGCTGCTTCGAAGGCACGGGAGCACTGGTGAAGTTCTTGCAAGGTTTCACCCAACCCACCGATGGTACAGGCGCGCCGAAGGAGAGAGAAGGCGGAGGGGCTTTCCCAGATGGTTTATTCGGCACTGGGGTCGTGCTGGGAAAGCACTGGCACAGCGTGTTACAGTTACATAAATACAGACATGAGGGGGCGGGTGGAGGGTACAACATCCTATGGGAAGGAGTGCTGGGTTTGAATTTGGTGGGCTTTGTGTAGGATTACGCAATACAGAGCCCTCCGGGGAGGGGAAATAGATACCGAGGGGGGTGAGGGGGCAGCAGTGCCTGGCCACGAGAAAAACAGAAATCTGGCCAACAGCACACCGCAACAGCTTCCAAGCTTTGCTAGTCATAAATCTGTTCATTTACTTCTCTTTATAACATTTTAAGTTTATCTTTTTAATATTTTTACTCTATGTTGTTGTGACTTATTGAGAATGGCGAAAATTCTAGATACGTGGCTTATGACCAAGAATGATAAGTCTTTCTTTAGAGTAAAAAGCTTAAACAAATGTATGATACAGCTACAATATCATGAAGAAATGTCAGATTTCAGGGGATGACAATTATGTTGACATTAAGAGATCACAAATTATAAGACAGCAACTAGACAGATGGCTGAAATTAGTTGTAGTGATTGACTACAAAAGCAAACAAACATTTTCTCCTCCATTTCTGACAAAAGAAAAGAAATTTTTTCTATAATCTACTTCACATTTTTAAGAGGAGCAGATTGTGCTTTAATAAAAATACCAGGAGTTGTTTATTTTCAAAATTCAAAACACATAATTCTTTTTCATGATACTTCCTTAAACATCAATATTTTATTTTTAAATTGAATTTATTGGATGAGTAACTCATGTAATGCACAGAGTAATAACTGAAAATGAAAAATTACACCTTTAGGTTTGCTTCGGGTTTGTGGAGGAGGGGTGTGATTTTCTTCAAAAGCAAATTAAAAATAAAGGATAAGCTTAGGAAGGGACATTTAAGATGTCAGCTTGCCCTTATTTAATTAAGATTTTAGTATGCCTTACAAAAATCAATGAAATCTTTCTAATATTTTCAATATTACTGTACCACTGTTGTTGTTTATGTCATCTTAGAGCATGTCTTGGAGTGTAGCCATGCAAAATACAGTCTGAGAATATTTATATATTATTTTATGTTCCACTTTATTTTCATTAATTGTTTTTGACTCTCAAAACTTTTAATACATTTGTTTGAGTTGCACTGTGCCTATTTGAAATTTACTGTTTCTATAATTATATGCAACAAGGTAGTCTCTGACCACAATGCTTTCCAAAAGTGGACTTGTTCTTTGACTGTGGGAAGAAGCAGAGTTTAGGAATGACGCAGAACCATTATCACAGAAATCTGAGGGAAGTATCAAACAAATTCTTTGAAATGGCTGTTTCTCAGTTATACAGAAGCTGAAAAATGGATGATTCTAAGCTGAATGACAAGAAAGCAATAAATTGTACTGCAAGCATTTTCAAAGTGTCATAATTAAGTGGGCTGAGTAAGAACAGATGAATATCAAAAGTATATATTTACTTTGGATTAAAGTCCTCTTTCTAAGCCCTGCCCTTAAGAAGGACAATACAACAATAAAAATTACAGTAAAGAATAACCTTGACCATAAGCCAAATGTGACCTGGTGATACATGCATTAAAATCAACAGCAGCTGTTCAAATGCATTTAAGATAAGCTTTGTTACTAAATGCAGTCAAGATGGAAATCCCCATTTACAAGAGTTTAACAAGCCACACAAATTATCTCAGAATCATATCCTGATCTCAGAATCATATTCCCATAAGCCAAAGAAATTTTAAACTTCTTGACTATTTAAAAGCAAGATAGGTTGAAAAGATGAGTGACATTACTCTCTTTTGTGGGAAAACTAAAACCAAAAACAATGGAGCAAGTTCTGATGTTGTATCAGCCCCATATACTCCGGGTTCCTGAAATCAGAAATCAAAATTTTCAATGGAAAGTCCACTCCCCCATATTTGGACTGGAATCCTTTTCTGACAGTCATTTCTCAGTTGCAATGCTGCCCTGGGCTTTGTTTTCTATGGTTTTATATATTTCATGGGTTTATAGCTGAAAGGGAAAAAGATGACATGATTTTACCAAAGGAATTATTTACAACCTTGCAAATTGTTTTTGTGTTGGAGATGTATGCATATAAATTAACAACTGTCAGAAGGGGCTAACAAGGACCTGCCCACACTGAAAATATCATTTAATGTTGGGTTCTAGCAAAGTTTGACCCATAACTGCTGATACTGAGCATGATTTTCAGTGAGCTGTGTTGTCGACCTTCTGCCAATCGACATCATATCTTCTAACTTGTGATCTCAGCAAAAGAAATGAACTGAATGTGGATTGTTCTGTGGAACAAACTTTGCATGATGAGCAGAGCCACAGTATCCTACTCTTTCTAACATAATCATTGATCTGGAGAATGCAGAATGAAAAACACATTAGCCTCCTATATGACAATAGAATGGTATCAGCATACTGAATTTTGTAATGAAGAACAGCGAGACACTTTGCAGCCACTCTGCTGCCTTTAACAGTGATGCTCATGAAATGGGTTTGAAAATTACCTTTGCACATAGTTATGTGCTTCAAAAATGTCAGAGCTAAAAACTGGAAAAACAAAGAAAGAAACCAAAACAAATCTAAACCTCCTTCACCTTTCCCTCTTTCTAACCAGGCTGTTTCTCTCCTTCACTTACAACTTCTCTACTTCTCTACCTCTTCCCCCCTGAGTGGCACAGAGAAACTGGGAATGAGAGCTGTGGTTAGCCCATAGCAGCTCCTCTATGATGCTCCCTCCTCCTCAGAATTGTCCCCTACTCCATTGTCCTTTAGGAAAATCCAGTTCCAGCATGGCTTCTTTGTGGCTTGCAATTACTTCCAGGGAATATACACCTACTCTGATATTGGCTCCTCCATGGGATTCAGGTGAACAACCTGCTTCACCATGGTCTTCTCCAGGGGCTGCATGAGAATCTGTGCTCTGGATCCTGGAGTATATCCTCTTCCTCCTTGTTCTCTGGCCTTGGTGTCTGCAGAGCTCTTTGTCTCACTGTTGATGGGTTTTTGTTGTGATGGTTCTGTGAGGGCTTTTTGTTTCTTGTCCTCCCCCTGTCCCCCAAATTGTCCTAGTTAGGCCCACAAACACTTTACAAGTTGGTTGTCTTATTTAAGGAAGCACCTTGTTTTTTATTAGATACATCTAAGTCAATGAGTATATGACCCCAAATAAGGCTGCTTTCATGTGAAAAACAATGACATTCTTTATCAAGGATAATTTCTCTTACTCTTGATCTGGCTTAATATGAATTGTCACCTGAAATCTTGAAGAAATTTTCCAAATCTCTATTCTGGCCTTTTGTCTCTAAACTCCAATACAGGGTTTTTGTGTAAAACCTGTGCTTTATCTGTCAGAAATGCTAAATTTAGGAGTTACTTATGCTCTATGTGGGTAACAAAAGTTTTTCAGAGAGTTGTTGCATGGTTTTTTTAAGTTATATTATTTATATTACGGGTAAGACATTCACTTAAAAATAGGTTTATTTTTACTTTTTAAAGTGTATTTCAACTTTTCACTGTTTCAAGAGACAGTCATATTTGTGAACTTTTAATCATGTGCAAGGCTTCCTATTTGAAAGAACTTCTCTGCCCCAAATAACCATCAGCTGCCTTCCCTCTACAACAGAGTGAGTAGTGGTAAAGGGAGAGAAATTGACAAAGCCTTGCTGCTAAAACTTACTTTGCAGGACTAAAATTTTTGTGGGAGAGGATGCTAATAGAGTAATGAAGATAATTGCCACTATTAGTATTTAAATTATAAAATTCAAGAATTAGGAATGGACACTTAACCTGTGCTCAAGTCACTATAGCTAGATGTTGTTCTTGTGCATATTAAGGATTGTTCAATAATCCTGGGTTTATAGTGATTGATCTTTCTTCAGATCAGATCCACACCACAAAAGATACACAAAATCAAGCTTTGTTTTAAAGTAAATAGCTGTATTAAAAGAAAATTGTCACTCCTTAGTGGAATCCAGAGCAATTAACTAAGGGCAAAGAATTTAACCTGTCTTTAAAATTAGAAAACCAATACACCATAACCTTATTGTGAATTAGCACATAGAAGTCTTACCAGGAAGGTGTGATGTTAGTACATCACAGTTAATGGATTACCTCTAAAAGGTTCCAGCAGAGTGGAGACAATGTGCAAAAAAGACATGGGAGCCTAAAAGTTAGTGCTGCTTCGCCAGCACTTTGTTTGCCAGATACTTGGACTGGAATACCAATTTTAAAATGGCTCCTTGACTAGGGGCTTTAGAATTACAAGCTAAAAACCCCAATATTGAGCACTGCTCTGCATAATGTTAGAGTGGAGGTTGAATTCCTAGCTCTTCCCTCGCCATTTTATACAGAATACAAAAAAAACCAAAAAACCAAAACCAAGCAAGGGAATAAAAAAAGTCCAACCAATCAACCAAAAAAGATAAAAAAACCAACAAAAAACCCCCAAAACAAAACCAAAACCAAACAAAACAACACCCACAAACAAAAAAATAGCTGTCATCTCATTCCTTACCTAATTTTTTTAAATTAAGCACATGCAAATGCCCAGGTGAAGGGACCCAATCATTTGGGAGGCCCCAAAAAGCAGTCTTCTGGCTCCTATTAGCAGTGAGAAGTGTAACTCATCCCTCCTTAGGGAACTTGGAAGCTTCTTCCAAGGGATCATCACAGGGGATATTTTGGATCACAGTTTCAGAGCTGTGTGCACCTTCTCCTCTCTGTGTGTTCTTCATCTCATTCTTTGGAACCAATGCCACAATTTGAGGGTCATAACTCCATAATATGCTTTCCCTTATGTCTCCAGCTCTACCAAGGGTGACCTCTCACTGAGGTACTGCAAGAGTGAGCCCTGTGGACTTCTGTGCCAGACTGACTCCATGGGATGCTGTTACAGAAACACCAGGGCACAGAATTGATCAGATATTGATCAATGCTGCTGCAAACAGTGTTCAGTTACTTAAAGTTTTCCATGAACTTGCAAGGCAATCAATCAGAAGGGAAGGTGTGCTGTAAATCAGCCAAGATGCACTTTATTTCAGGAAATTTTGGAAAAAGGTGTAGCTTGCCAAACAGCCTTTAGCAGATTATGCACTTGCGTCATTTGGAGACAAAGGATGACAGCCAGCTCCCAATACACACCTGTGTCAGTACTTTTTGGTGGGATTTTTCATACATGGAGACCAAGGAATGTATCTTAACACATTGCCTGAAGACAATTGCCACTGAATAGTATCACAGTTCTTCTGAAACCTATGCTGGCTCTTTTTCTGGGCTTTCCTTATGTCCAGAACTTTAAATTGGCTGGCAGTACTTAATATAATGAATACATTGAGAAAAGAGATTAGCAATGTATCCATACATATATACTGAAGAATTTTCCTGAGAATTTAAGTATTTTATCAAGTCCTTCTATATAGGCAATGATATTAAAAACTTATTTGGGATTAATCAGTAATTGCAGGCTAAAACCCTGAAAAAGTTGCAATAGTCTTCATTGTGTGAGAAGGAAGGACAGACATTAAGTCAGTTCTGCTACTTTGAAAATGTATGAACTTTTGTTGCTAATTGCAGTGTTGAGATGTTACAAGATACACAGGAGTCAAGATCAAGTGTTCCAATTTTCCAGTAATTCATCTGTGTGATTACAGTTTAGGCTTTATTGTTAATTTGCTTTCTTGTAGATACAGAGATTAATTTTTCAATGCATGTATTTTAGTATTATGTCTTCTAAATTAAGGAATATGCGTATTATTATTTATCATCATTTTTAATTACTTGGCATTCAGAAACAGTTTTTCTTTCTGGTTTCTGAAATAATCTTTTGTCTCAATGCTATATATCATTGAGTTTAATGCTAATATCCTTCTTTGGAGTACTAGAAATGACTATCTACTGAATGGACATGCTGAGAGTTCCTAGCCTATTCAATATCTAGAACTACCTGCAAAGATGTTCAAAATAAACAAATCCTAGTGTTCTATGAGCCTTTAATACAAAGAGAATTCTTTTTTCCCAATTATTTTTCACTGAGTGATTCTCAGAATGCAGAGATACTGATGTAAAAAAAGAATCATCTGACATTCTTGTTTTGTGTTTCAACTTGTGTTTTTAAAGGTTTGGGATATAGACAAATTTGACTATAATGTTGTGACAAATAAGTCAGTGCATCAAAGAGGTAAAATAGTAATAAGATATTCTAAGAGCTACACAGAAGCAAAGAAGCATATCCTGGAGGGGCTCTGAGCTCCATTTGTCATTAATTTATTGGCACAACTTTGTGAATATTCCATTATAGAAACAACCTAACCAGCTATCTGTGAAATCCTATATGTCTGCCAATTGGTGATTTTCTTTTGGAACTGTCAGCAATTTTCACTGTACATAAGGCAACTTACTGCGAAGGATGAAAGAAAAAACAAAATCAATAGCTAAAAATTTTTTTGATGTTGAAATGCAGGTGTAGAAAATAATCTATTGAAAACAAGCACAAGTTAATTGAATCACATGAAAACACTGTCCTATATTATTCTGGAAACAGTACAGTATAATATTATTCTTTATTTCTAAAGCAATAGTCATGTAGCTCTTCTTATACATTCCCTTTTGCTGTTCATGTAAAAAGTCAAATTACTGACATATCACAAGAACAAGTCAATAAAATCCCATTTAACGTTTTTGTTCATCATGAACCTGTACTGCCGATCTTTTCTTGGGTACTTTGATGATTTTTTTCTGTAATATACAATATTCATGAACATAATCAGAACATGTGGAACAGTTTGACTTTTTGATAATATCAAGTCCCTCTCCACCCTGCCTCCTCTACTGATTGATTTCCAGACCTAGATTCTACCTCCACTGCTTACACCAGTAGTGCTGTCTTTCATTATTACTGAATAATATATATTAAAAAAATAATAATTACATTTTGAAAAAAATCTTTGTATCGCGACAAGAAGAAATTAGTTGAATGTCTTGAAACACAGCCCAGGTCTTCAACATCAGTCTTTCCATCCCCCAATTTTTCAGCCAGCCTTCCATAACTTTGATCTTTTGTTTAAAACTACTAGCAATAGGGTCATTTGAGACACAGATTTTATCCTTCTTAGCCCACTTGTGCTTTGTTGTCTTTGGCACACAGACTGACAATTGTATGGTTGAGCAAGGAAAGAGGGATGAGCAGCAGGGTAATAATGTCTAGAAGTTGTTTCCTACATTATGTGAAGAAAGATAAAACCATTGCATTACACTGTACTATGAATATCATTATTTTTGCAATTACTATATCACAACATTTGAATCTGCTTATTCTTTCTGCAGATAATACAGAATAAAACAAGGACTTTGGCTTTCCTCATTCCATTATTTTATCATGGACATTTTTAAAAAATATGTTCAAAGTAGATGCAGTTCTGTGGGATGTTTGAGCTGTCATCCTTATCCATCACGAGCACTCTTCACAGCTCTTATAATGATTGAATCAGATTTAATATGTACGTATCACACAAACACATACATGAGCCAACATTTATAGAAATAAATAAGTATAGAAAGAAATACATATTTCACACACAGATTTATAAAAGCCTAGCATTTCCCTCTGAAAGGAGTATTTGAGATATTCTATTTTAGTTTTCAGCTTTCAGCAACACAATGGCTAGCAGAAGCTGTCAGCCCCTTCAGTTTCAAACTGATCAAGTTCTGGGTCTACCAATAAATCTAGTTCTCACATAATCTTTTCTTTCTCACATCTCATACTCATCCTGTATCACATTCCATCTTTTCCCTTTGCTTCCTTTTTACATTCAATAGAATGTTTTGATGATTTTTTTTCCCAATATATAATGTTCATGAACACAACCAGAACATGTGGCACTTCACATACTCTTCCTTGCAAACCAAAATCCTCCAGTAAGGCACACTGAAAATTTTTCAGCAAAGCAGGCGTCAGCTGTAAAAGCAGCTTTGTGAAAACCAAGACATGCTAAAAGAAACATGCTGTTAGAAACAGCAACAATTTGTCAACAGGAAAAGTAAAAATGTATCTTTTTTAACTTCTTCAAGAATTTATTTGACTTTAATAATTAAAAATGGTATCAAAATTTTCAAGTTTATGGTTTCTTGTGGGTTTTTTGTTTGTTTGTTTGTTTTGATATAATGCAAAACAGAAAAAAATCTGCCAAAACCTATTTCTGGAATAATTTTGAATAAAATTTTTGAAATATTGAAATATTCAGGGTAAAGAAAAACCCTTTTTGAATAAATGCTGGTTTTATTTCACTTTATCATCATTCTATATTTTTCTCTCCAGGGACACACAGATGTATGCTTTGAAGAGGCTTCTGTGGGAAGTTTACCCAAAGGCTGAATGAGGATACAGCCTGTGCTGGGTCACTGTCAAGTCTTGCCTTCCCATGACTCAGAGAGCAGCTGACCCTCACTGCTCCCTGACAGGTATAGAGAAGAATGGCCAGATACTTCAATACTTAATAGGTTTTTTGAATGTCAAGAAACAGTTTTTTTAGTTGGCCTTTAACTGTGATTGTTCCTAGTTTTTCTGCACTGGCCTTCACTGGATGAGAGAGGCAGCAGGTCAGGGGAAGAAGCACTGTGGCAGGAACCAGCCCTTACACTGATAGCAGTGAGGAACATGAGACAGAACTCAAGGGAAGCTCTGACCTCTGTCCTTTCTACCCTTCACTTCTAAGGAAGCTGGACAGAGTTTAAACTCCTCAGCTCAGTTTTGTCTGGAAAATTGTGTAACATTTCCCACAACTGGAGGAACTTACTTTAGCTACCAAGTAAAGCCAGCTTCAGGAGGCAGCAGCTATCCTACTCAAGACTCATAAAACATTTGAGATTTCCATACAGAGCTAGGAAATTATCTTATATGTTACCTGGAGAAAAATCTGTAATACTGTAAAGTCTACAGTAAGGTCTGCTAAAAGATCCATTTCCACTGAAGGTAGACTCATAATAAAGATATTTATGTTGTCTGACAAGGTGAACATTTTGTTTCTCCTGATTTTTGTCTGATGTACATATTACTATCTCAAATTTTGCCTT
>VYZT01019250.1:6402-35640 GCA_013400735.1 Pomatostomus ruficeps | reverse complement strand
CAAAACATTGCAGGCACTTTCTAAAAGGAACGTGGTCCAAAGATATTTCCACAGAAGTGTAGTTCTGTTTGCTTCAATACCATTCTTTTCTTTAAATGTGACCTAACACATTGAAATTTTTGGAAGCAGTGATATATATCAGTGTTACAAAACTATAAATGTTTATTAGAGGCACCTTATAAGTTTTTTTGAAAGCAGTAAATAAAGGTAAGGAATAAAATTCCTTCTTAGCTCTGTGGCAGACTGTGAGAAATGCAGGGGTCTGAGTTTGTTACATGCATCTCCTTCCAGAACGACAGCTGTAAACATGCTTGACACAGTCTTCCCCAGAGTTTTGTACTTGAATCTTGTGCCAAGAATACATTTCCAAATAAGCCAGTCAACTCAAGTAGCACTTTTTGCCTATTTTGCCTTTTCTGGCTATTCATTTTGCACAGCAGTGTAAGGTTATGGAACATCAATTTACAATTACTCTCATTATCCAAAGTATGTGGTAATAATATTCATGCCTATTCATACATGACCACAGCTTTTCAAAGGTGTCTGGCATCTAGGGTTCATGTAGTTCTTGCAAAGAGGAACTGTGTGCATGCATTCAAGAGTAATAATTCATCTTTTGTAAGTATATTGCCATGATGTTGCTTGATATTAATTTCTGTCCACAGAGAAAATGTGGTTGTGCTACATGAGGCATGCCCAAATATATGAAACATGTTTTCTATTCAGCACTTCATTTATTTAAATGTTAGGCCAGGAATTATTTTACATAATAACATGATTATAATATTGGTATTCTTTTAAAAAGTAAGGAAGTAAATGTGATTAAAATACAGAAATACATAAATTAGGGTGATGTATATTTGAGTTTGTGAAGTAATAAGTAATTGTGCCAAATCAGGTTGTATGACTGTAATATGTGAGAGTTAACTACCAGATAATATTCATCTTGGGTTTTTTATTTGCAGGTGGAGTGTGGTGCACTTCACAGAGATGATATGAAAGCAGTCATTAGTATCCACAAAACACTTAAGCAATAATAGTGACTGCAGTAGAAAAACTCCTGAGAAATCTGACAATATGTCTAAAAGTGTTTACATAAAAATTAGTTAAAAAGTATTCAAATACAATGTTTAAGTATTAAAGGGTCACTAATTTTTAAATTATATTTGCACCTTAAGTCAGTTTTGTGTGTATGTAGTGTTTTTAAAGTAACATTAGTTGGAGGGAGCTTGCTGCCCTGTAGAGGTCATGACATGAACCAGGTGCTCCAGTTACCATCTGCCGTGGTTCCTATGACTTGGGAGACCCAGATGATTTCTGTGATCTGTGTAAGGAAAACAGGAACACAGGAATTTCATGTTTTCATGGTCACACGTGATCAGGCAATCACTCAAGTAATTTCTAGTAATATGGGCCTATATTCAGAGCAATTTGTTAGTAACAGTAATTAAGACACATGTTCACTTTGTGAAGAGCTAGCAAACGCAAAATACTGAACATTACTCACTGAGTACTGTTCTTTGTGTTCCACTTAAGAGATGTGTGGAAAAATACATCATGAAGTGATGCCAGAAAGGACAGTACCATGAGTTAGAATGAAAGTTGTACACATTTAGGACGTTCTGACCTGTTCTGAATTGGTTGACTTTGCAGCCTTGATTTGCTTTAAATGCTGTTTTCTGTGTGTATTATTGGAGGCTGGAAAAAACCCCACTCTACATAACAACTTTTTAATTGTTCTTCATGGTAACTTCTGAGTTTAAGAGTAATAATATTGCATAGTGTTCTTCTCTGGTATAACTGGAGGCTTTAACTGCACTGAAGGATTTGTTTTCATAAAAATGAGATTTCTAGTTTTTAGTTACATTGTATGGATTTGTGTTTTTAGTAGAACAGCAGCTTTAAAACAGTGGAGTCTGGATTTCTTATCGGAATGGGCTATGTCAAAAGACATTGTTGTAGCAGCATAGGTTTCTCTGTGAAAATCTTCCTCCTCTCCTGTCACGTGAGCAAATTTAGTATATTTGTGTCTGTTGGTATAGTGCTGCTCATCCATGCATGTTCAGTGGGTTTTACTGTGCCAAAGGATCTGCACATGCTCAGCAAATCTGATTCAGCTGTTCTGCACATGCAATATCCAACACTGCTGCTTTCAGAAAGTGCTTTCAAGTGAGGTTGTGGTCCTTTTTGCCCCTAAGAATTCAGGAAGCTGAGAGCTGGCAGTTACTGATGTTAGGCCAAAGGGAACGAGAGTGGCTGTAAATTGGCTAGCAGTGTGTAGCCTTAAGGATGCAGCGTGGGAATCCCTACTTTGAGTTGTCTGACTTCTGCTCTTGGAGGGAAATGCTGGTAATGAGTACCAAGATGTGTCTTCCTGACAAATGACCAAGAAGAGCAATCTTTCCATTTATTTGTGGAAGGCATTATTTGTGTTCCGTGCTTGATCACTGTCAGCATAAATTTGATTACCTTTGATGGCAAACTGAACTTTTCTTAGAAAGAAATACAAAATTACTAACATTTTTAACATCTGTGCTCGGTAAAGTTTAATTTAGTGAGCAAGTGGTTTAAGCTTAAAATTTTATTTGATGAATGCATTTCACTTTTAGTAAATAGAGTTAAATGTACTCCTGAAGTGTCTAAAATTAATTATTTGATTTTGTGTGCCTGTGCATGTGTGCACAACTATTTGTCACAGGACCTGCCTGGAAACTAAATCTGAATCAAGCCTGTATCTGTGAAGGCAAGGCAATGTGAAGGCTTCTTGTTCTTATTTTAGATTCACAGTTGTGCCTAGGAACCTGCAGGGTTTTCAGCACAGCCTGCTCTTCAGGTACTTTCTAAATCCTTATGCAGAGGAAGTGTGAAGCAAAGCGTGTAAGTTACGATGTTTTCCTTGTAGTTTTACTTAAGTTTGGTTGTGATCCTCCCACTAATACCTCATTTTCTGGGGGCTTTCTTTACTTCTATTCTAATTTTTTCTTGTCTGCAGATGTTGCTGCTACATACACAACCTGTATGAACAGATATTTGGTTTTTTGTTGCCCTTTGTTTCTTTCACTGTTTTGTTCTTGAAGCTGTGCTCCAGAGTTACACCATTAGCTGCTGGTCTGGAGTCTTTTTTGGAACCTTTATACAGATGTAAGGAATAGGAAGCAGTTTCTCAGATTCCCAGCTACTGTTTTGAGCAGTCTAAAGTGGCCTCATGTAAAGGAATTTATGTTTTTTCCGCACATGTTCTGTGTTTTGGACTGGCATGACTTTTTAAGTCAGCTGGGTTACAGTGGGTATCTCCTCCCAGTCTTAATTTTTTTTTTTGTGGGGAAAAAAGAAAAGTGATCCTGGAAGTAGCTGAGGTTTCTTAGGCAAGAAGAGTCTTTGAGCATATACAAATTTATTGAAAAGGAGGGTCTTCCTGACATATCTACTTGTACAAATAGATTACACAGCCTGACTGATATAAAAAATTTCCGTAAGTGGTAATACTTCTGATTCCTGCACTTTTCTGCTTTTCTACTCTTGAGAGATACTTTTCATTAATACTGCTTTCATGCCAGGAACAAGTCTGAAACCTAGGTAACAGTTATGAGTATCTGTGGGAAGGGAGGGAGGGAGGAGACTTTTCTGCAACAACCAATATGGACCAAGGGGATCCCTTCTGCTCAGTGACCTTGTGCACGGTGGAGAGGAGGAGACAACCTGCTCAGGATTGCAGAAAGATGAGCAGAAATGTATACTCTGCACAAATACACATAGCAGTAGTTGTCAGACATTTTGTAACATGTATCATGTATTCATGTTATCAGTGCCAGGCTAGGGAATATCATAGCAGTAGTTACTCAGATGTACTGGTGCGTCTGGAAGCTGCATGTTCCAGTTCCATGCTGGTGGGAGGATGGCGCGGGTGGGAGAGCCTGTTTCTCTGTCTACATCCTTGCAGTCTGGTCTAATGAATATGATGGCTCAGGAGGGAGGAGGATTCTGTAATTCAGAGTTGTTTGGTGGAGACGGTCTGACTGTGTTTATACTGTTAAAAGTGTAAGACCTGGATGTGAGCTCAACTGCTGCACTGCTAATAGAGCCTGTGGCTTAATTATTAGCAACGTTTTCTGGCATGGTTTTGGTTCATGCTACCTAATGCTCTCTTACATCATACCTGGGGGCTGTTTGAGGAATAATGTACCAGGAGCTAGTCCTGCTACGCGGTATGAACATCACAGCTCCAGTTTTGGCTGCCTGTGTAGTGCTACAAGAACATTACTAGCCTTTGCTAGCTCAGAAATAAATGCATATCTTTTATCAACACTCTGGGTTGATAAACACAGACCTAGGTTTCCTGCTCTGAAAACACTGCTTTGAGCTGTGGTTCAGCCTTTGTGTAATTTCAGATACTGCTGTCCGAGGGAAGCCTACAGATTGTTATTTCTTAGGGATACCACATTGTCTTTCTGGTCATTTTTCCAGCTCTGCTTTTTCTGTGAGTCACCTGAGATCTACTTAGGTTTTTTCCGCCTGCTCTAATCAGCTCCTTCACAGCTTTTGTTCTGAGTGCCTAACTGTTCTGAACTCTTTAGTGTTGAATATTGCTTGGGTGTAGAAATAGAGAATAACAAATAAAAAAAAAGCTCTGTTTATATGTTTAAATGTGTATTTCTGGTTTTCTTGTTTCTGGGAGCTGTTTTCTTTTGGAAGATGTTTGACTTACCTGGGAATTACTTGTGTTACCTGCAGGTATTTCTTTAACTATTTTCTCTTACCTAATGTCCTTAATTGATTTCATCACAGGTAGAAATTGAGGATACTTACCTTGCTGTTAGAACTATGATTGATTCCCTAGGTATTCTTGTAGTGTTTCTCCATGGCCCCCTGGCTCTGTGTAAACAGGCAGATAAGTTATAAGTCCCTTGGCTTCCCAGGAGTAATATCTATCACTTGAACCCAGGCATCTTGGCACATCTGTTAGTTCTTGTTTGAAATCCTATGAATTGCATATTGCTTAAAGGTAGTAGATGAGGCTGTAAAAGTAATGTTAAGGTTCACATAAGTAAGTGAACTGAGTTAAGGACATTGAACTTTTCCCTGACTGAAATATGTTTTTCCAGTTGGGTTTTCTTTATTTTTTTCAGTTGTTCCCTGCCATGCACCTCCCCCGTCTTTGGGGTTTAGCTCACTGCACAGGCTGATCACTATGTGGAAATAAAATTTTCACAATTTCTTTCATTTTTTCCAATGTTCTTTTGTCCTTTTTTTTTTGAGCACATTTTCATCTGTAATTAGTAACATGGTTTATATTTCTTTACAAGTTATAGGTAATAATTTTAAAATCTCTGGAACATTGTAAACATACTGTAGTCTTAATTTAAAAATATGTCTTACATTTATCAATCAACATGAAAACAATATGCTGCAATTTAACAGGAGAAGATATTACATAAAAATACTTTTATGTAAGCATGTAATATATGTAATATAAATATAATGTCCTTTTTAATCTTATAACCATTCATGCTTTCTTAACAATTTTAGAAGTAAAAGCTCATTTTAAGAATGTTTGCTTATAAAAGAGATTTATTGGGTAAGTAAAGAGTGTTTAAGGTCATCCCTAGGAAATCCACACAAGGAGAAATTAAAATACAGTGACTCTTGGAAATAGATGTAAAATCTTGGTAGCTGGGAGAATAAGGGAAGGGAAAAGAGCCTGTGGTGGAGGGCCAACCCTGTCTTGGAAGGCATCAGGCCCAGCATCGCCAGCGGCGCAAGGGAGGGGATTGTCCCACTCTGCTCTGCACTGGGGTGGCTGAGTGCTGGGGGCTGTTTTGGGTGCCACAATGTATAAAAGACTTGAGATTCTTAGAGAGTATAGAGAGGAGAGCTACAATGATGATGAAGGGTCTGGAAGGGGAGCCGTATGAGGAACAGCTGAGGTCACTTGGTCTGTTCAGCTTGGAGAAGAGGAGACTGAGGGGAGACCTCATTGTGTCTTCAACATCCTCACGAGGGGAAGCAGAGGGGCAGGTACTGATCTCTTCACTCTTGTGACCAGTGACAGGACCCAAGGAAATGGCATGAAGCTGAGTCAGGAGAGGTTTAGGTTGGATATCAGGAAAAAAACTCTTCACCCAGAGGGTGGTTGGGCACTGGAACAGGCTCTGCAGGGCAGTGGTCACAGCACCAAGCCTGACAAAATTCAAGAAGGGCTTGGACAACACTCAGTCACGTGGTATGATCCTTGGGGAATTGGACTTGATTCTGATGGGTCCCTGCCAGCATATTCTATGATTATTTGATCCAGGAATGGAAGGTAAATGCTATCTATTGACTCCTGAGGGAAAATTGCTTTTGGGAAATTTTGATGGGAGGGGAAGAAAGGTATTTCATCAGTCTTTTTGCTGCTTTTTACACCTACAGTTATTCCTGGTCTGTATTAGGATCAGATTGCCTTTCAGTTGTTGAGCATTGAGATATTATATCACTTTAAGAGGTGAATGAAACCTTGTCTGCATTGCAGATATATAACTGCCATTTCCAAACAAATATCAGTGCAGAGTTGTACTGAATGTGAGAAGTAGCTGTAGTTAATCAAGATGTGATTTAAGGTACAGGAGTTAACTGGATTTGCTGGATGGAGATAGAATCCACTTTGAAGTGTAAAAAGGCAAGAAACCCCAGCAGCAGACCTCCTTGTTCCATGTAGTGAGGTTGTATTTGCTCACATCTTGAAGAATGTACAGGAAACTTTGTAGGAAGCCCATATTTGAATTAAAGATGAAAAGAAAATTGTTTTGATGGCCTAATTTCAGTCAGAATTTAACCTTACATGTTTCCGAAATATTATTATGGAGTGATAATTTGCACTAGTGTATAGTTAAATTTCAAAACAGTGTGCATATTCTTTATGTCAGTATATATACCAGTGAGCCCTAACAGCCTGATTTGATCCAGGGGATTTGCTTTAATTGTTTGCAAAACTTTTAAGTCGTGTTTTGAGGGATTCCAGTGAACCATTTTCATAGTCCAACTGACTCCAGAGTCTGTACTTGTTTAAAACCAATGTTTATTAGTGCATTTTAACTAGCAAATTTGTAATAGTAGGGTTGGTTTAACATGTGGAAAACTTCGTCAGACACTTGTAAACACAGACAATTCTATTTATTTAAAGCCCAATGACCAGCTTGTTTATGCACTATCTCTGTTGGCCAGATGAAAGACTAAGATGAGCCAGGAGCTAAGAGGAGAGTTAGCCAAGTTCCTTGCATCGTAGTTTGACAGAGATTTAATTGGCAGTAAATGGTTTCATTAATTAAAGTGGTCTCTTTTCTCCCTTATATATGCCTTTTCTGTCCTATATATCCTCTTGTGCAGCAGGTGCATGTCTGTGTGTTAGTCTGTGCAGTGAATCAGATGAGGGAGCTCTCTGGAATGAGACAAATCTTTGCTTTTTCCTTGGTTTTTTCACATAGATCACACCCTGTCCTGCATTAATATCATCCACACAATCACTTTTGTAGACACAGCAAAAAAAGAACATGATCAGTTTTCTGGAGCAATGCTGATATATGTCACTCTGCAGTGGTTTGCAGAGTATTCACTAATAATTTGATTTATTAGTGAAGTATATACTGTTAAAAGGTAATGCAAGCAGCCTGAGATCATGATGTGCAAGAAGTAAAAGTAATTTTTAAAGCTGTGTCTGGAATACTGCATTGAAGTGAGTGTTTGATTTCAACCTTGGACAAAGCACTGATGTTGGGAGATGTCTTTGGCAGCAGTATTTTTTCACCAGTATGAAAGAAACCATTAGCATTGTTATGGATTACTTCTTTGCTTACTGTTTTTCCATTCAGGATTTCCACAGACTATAAAAAGAATTCCTCTTTTAAAGGGAGACATTCAAATAAACTGATCTCTTCATTGTGCATGACAAATCATTCACTTTTATATAATAGTATAAATATTTTAAATGTGGGTTAAAACTAAAAGTTAAAAAATACTAAGGAATATAAGCCAGATTTGTAAATAAGTATTTATGTACAAGAATAATCATCTTCTTTTAGGTTAATTCTTTGTCAGAACAGAGATGTCCCTCCTTTTCTCCTTCCCTTACTTCATTTTCTGCCAACCCTCAGTTCTCCAAAAGTGGAGGAGACAAGATCTTAAAGTATAGATGCTTGCCTCATTTTAAGATCTTCTAAATAGTTTGAAATCTTGGATTCATTTTTGATTAATAGGCACGTAATGCTATTTACAGTCTGACTACTTATATTCATGTTGCCAGCGGCTTCTGGACAAAGAACGCACACAAAATAAATTCCACAAGATGAGAACAGAGGTAATAATACATTTTCCTAGTGCTTTCATCATCACTTTAAAGAGTGATTGGTTTGCCGTTTACATTAGAGATTTCAAAGTAATAAAAGTCATAATTTACCAAATCTTCAATATTAATTTGGTGTTCAGAGGAATTTTTTTTATGCATCAGATGTGCATTTTTAACTTTTTGTTCATAGCTAGTTTTAACTACAGAAATAAAATCCACTAATACTTACTGTAGAAACTGCTGTTACAAAGGACTTGTTAATTGGTTCAAGGTTTTTTTGTTTGTTTTAACAGCTGTCATTTGTAGCAAACGAGAGTATTTGCCATGCACTTTGAGCATTTGTTTGCTTTCCCAGCTTTTTCTGAAGAACTGGCTTTTCTGAATAGTACTGCCAAACTTTTAAGAGTGTCCTTTTGAATTAAATGTACAAGTTTATGTAATTGCTTTACAGTGTATATTTACATGTAGTATATGAAAATGTTTTAGCAAATATGAGTTTATGCGGTGCATTCGTTGCATCCTTTTAGTGTCTAGAATACAAACAAGCATCTGATACCTTAAGATTTCTTTGTACAAGAGTATGTGTGCTTCACTAGGCTGCAATCTCAGGTGCAATTTCTCCTTTTCTCGTGAATTCTGTCTTTCACTGCATACAGAGGCTTACGTTCACCAGGAAGAAATTAAGTTGCTCTTTTCCTGAAGAAAGAAGCTGTTAAAAAAATAAGAACTGAGGAAGATTAGAGCCCAGAGTTCCTTCTTTATTCTATCTGCAGGCAGTTAGGCAAAATTTAGACCAAATGTAACTCTCCATCCAAGCCTAAAAAGACCGTTGAACCACTTGTCCACAGCTAATGGGGCAACTGGGATGTTTCTGAGACCATCACCACCAGGAGCTGTGTCTCATATTACTGATGTGGCATTTCAGTTTTCAGATGCAATGAACATGTATGTTAATGGATTAGATGAAGCAAGTTGAATCTGTTCAGGTACCTCAGAATCAAATCACCCCGTCAGTCATTGCTGACTGTCTTAAAGCTAAAGATCATTAAGGCTGGAAAGGATCTTGGGAAGTCTCCAGTCCAAGCCTTGCAGACAAAGCAGGATCACCTGTAGCAAATTGCTCAGGACCATAGCCAATTGGGTTTTTATTATCACCATGGATAGAAATATGTTGCCAGCATCTTTACCCCATCAGGAATTTGTACATATTGGCAAGATACCTCCTGAGCATTCTATTCTCCTGCATTTCCAGCACTTTCAGCTTCTCCTCATGTGTCAGATGCTCCAGACCTTTTATCATATGTCCAGCTTTGCTGGAGTCTTTCCAGTCTTTCTATTGTTCTCATACTGAGAAGTCTAGAACTGGACGCAGCATGCCAGCTGTGGTCTCACCAGGGCTGAGCAGAGGACAGTTAGAGAATATGCTGAGTTGGAAGGGACCCACGAGTCCAACTCCTGTCCCTAAACAGGACACCTCAGGAGTCACACCATGTGCCTGAGAGCATTGTCCAAATGTTTCTTGAACTCTGTCAGGCTTGGTGCTGTGACCACTGCCCTGCAGAGCCTGTTTCAGTGCCCAAACACTCTGAAGTGTGAAGAACCTTTTTCTAATATCCAACCTAAACCTCCCCTGACACAACTTCAGGCCATTCCCTCAGTTCCTGTCACTGGTCACCAGAGAGGAGATCAGTACCTGTCCCTCCTCTTCCCCTCACAAGGAAGCTGTAACTGCAGTGAGGTCTCCCCTCAGTCTCCTCTTCTCCAGGCTGAACAGACCAAGTGACCTCAGCAACTCCTTGTATGAGTTTTCCTCTAGTCCCTTCACCGTCTTTGTAGGTCTCCTCAGGATACTGTCTCTCAACCTGCTGGCAGTACATCCTGAGGATGCCATGGTCCTTCTGTGCTGCAAGGACACAGCGATGGCTCATGTTCACCGTGATGTCCACCAGGACACTGGGTTCTTTACTGCACAGCAGCTTTCCAACCAGTCCACAGCATGTACTCGTGCGTGGGGTTATTCATCCCCAGACTCAGGCACAGGACTTTGCATTTTCCTTTTTTTTTTGGACTTCATGGGGTCTCTGTAAGCCCATTTTCAGGCCTGTGTCCCTCTGGATGGCAACACAGCTACCGGATGTATTGTTAACCTCTCATCCAAGTTTGTAGTGTGCAAACTTGCTGAGGCTGTACTTTGGCTCATCATTCAGGTCATTAATGAAGTCATTAAACAATACTGGCCCCTGTACCAATCCCTGCAAAGCGTTTGGTGTCCAGCTGGACTTAGTGCTGCTGTTCATAACCCTTTGGACGCAGCAGTCATTGCATTTCATGGTCCATATTTCCATACAGATTTGTTGTGTGGGAAGGTGTTAAAAACTTTGGTAACATCGAAATAATCATCTGCTTTGTCTTCATTCACCAAGCCAGTCCTGTCATCATAGAAGGCTGTCACATCAAGGCATGCTTTCCCCTTCATATATCCATGCTGATTTCACCTTCTTGTACTTGAGGATTTGTTCCATTTCCTACTCAGAGACTGAGCTGGGGACTGTCCTGTAGTTCCCTGGATGATCCTTCTGGAAGAAACGAATGATGTTTACTTCATTTTAGTCCTCAGAAACCTCCTCTGCTTCCATGACCTTTCAAAGATAACCTACCCCTAAGTAAACCTTAAAAATAGCATTGGTACCATTTAAAAGTATGTTTCTCTGCCCTTTTAGAGGTAAAATTAGGTTTCTGTTTCACAGCTGTGAATCACTAATTTTCAGATACTGTCATCAATGATAAAAATAGTTATCAGTGGTAAACCAGCAATTTTGCCAGGTTTGTGGCTTTTTTAAAATAGTTCCCATGACTTTGTTGAATTTTGTTCTTCTGCTTATCTTAGGGATAAAACCTAGCACATATGGCAGAAATTGAAAATGCTTCATAAAATAAAATGTACTTTCAGATCAAACTTTTTTCTATAATACAAATATTTTTTTCAATTCTATTTTCTATAGTATAATAATATTCTTTGTATCCTAATTTTTAACTGGTTTATTTACTTACAAAGTCACTGATGTGCTGATCAGTGAAGGCTGTGTAATGTTTTGTAGAATTTTCAGAGTGGGTAGAATTTCTCTTGCATCTTGTTTTGAGAACTCATTTACTTCTTTGCCTGCAGTAAATGTTGTAAGTAGAGAGAATTTCATACTTTGCTGTTATTTTTTTCTCGTAAAGGTAATTGTCCATTAACACCTTAAATATTCTTTCCTGACTTTATACCTGTTTATACCTTTATTTGCTGAGGGCTGTTTTGCCTATGACTAAGGAAATAATTGGTTCGTGTTCTTACAACATCCTAAAAAATATTTATGGACTTACTCTGTCAAATCTGAGCCATTGTTTACCAGTTGAAACATGTCTTAATTTTCATACTTGACAGCTTCAGTTTTTCTTCCCATCTAGAAGGACAGCAGTGGTGCTGAGGAATTGGAACAGTTTTGCTCTGCTGCTCTTGGACAAGTTGGTGAACAATTATCAAAATGCACAAGTGTTTCCATACTAGTCAGTGGTAGTGGAGGTGTACTGGTGGCAGGGTGTGAGCTGTTTCACATGATGTGCATGCAGGGGGATGGAATAAGTGCATCCAGTTTTATGAGGTAATCAGAGGCAGACATTTAAGGCTTCTGAGGTCATCTTCAGAAGCAGAAACACGGTGACAATAATCCTGGTATTGTCTATACCTGACAACAAAAGAGTGCAAAACTGAGTTGCAGTGAGAGGCATGGGACTGATCTTACTACAGACTACTACAGACTTAGTTTTCTGTGGAGTGGTAAAGTGTTTTGACAGTACAGGTACAAGAAAAATATTAATTAGTTTTTCCTTTTTGTTTCTTTTAGGACTCCTCCAGGATGGTTTCAAGCAGGTATAAAAGGTATGAGATCTTTGTACACAACAATTTTTTTTATGTTTCTGCCAGAAATAATGCTGATTAAATGGCTGTTTATAGTAGAGACCATCATACTGCTACTGTAGATATATAGTCTGATATTGGACAAAGGACCTGAAAGATGCAGCAAAATTACACAATCCCCTCTATTATGTTACTATTTTAAAATAAATTCAGCTAGTGTTTTGCTGGGTCTTACTAGGGCGGAGTAGTTTCCCAATCAAATACCAAACTTGACTACACATTACCTAGCAACCAGTATTTTCACAGTTTAATTTATGAACCACTGTATTCCGAAGTTTAATAAAGGAAGATAATTTTGTTGCTCTCCACAGTAATACTGAAAGATGTTTAAGACATACTACTGTCTCAGTTGTAGCAGGAGTTTCTCATATATGGCATGTCCTGTTTGTTATTTGTTTGTCTTTGAGTCAAGTATTACCCTGGTCATTACTCCAGCTTTTTAATCAGTAAAATACTTCAGAAGCTCTTGATGCACCTGACCAGTGTGTGAAATTTTTGCCCATGTGGAATTAATACTGACACAAGTATCACAACTCTTAGAAATGTTATGGTAACATGGGGCCTAAAATACATCAACTGAAGCAAGACTATTGTGTAAGAATGTTTTTATTGGGTGCATGAATGCGTTCTGTTTTAGGTATCCTTTACTTGGGTGAAATGTGTAGGTGGTTAACTAATCTGTGTATATATATCATGATTGTAGAAGAAAGTGCAAAGAGCACCTACAATTATCTAATCTTCGCTGCTGTATTTTCTACTCCTCAAACTTGTTCACCTGTGGAATCACAGAATGGTTTGGGTTGGAAAAGACCTTGAAGACCTTCTAGTCCAGTCCCCCTGAACTAGATGGCTTAGAGCCCCAGCCAACCTGGCCTTGAACACTGAGAGGGAGGGAACATCCATAGCTTCTCTGGGCAGCCTGTTCCAGAGTCTCACCTCCCACACTGTAAAAAATAATAACTTATCTTGTTATGCTTTAGCTTTCCTAGCATGGTATCTTTTATATTTATATTCCCAGGTTCTCATAAACCCAGCTGAGTGATGCTCTTTATTGCTGTAGGGGTTTTTTTAAAATCACTTTGTCATTGCAGAATGGGTGGGCTTATTGTCACAGCCTTAATAACGATGTAATTTCATTATTCATTTCTTATTACTCAAGCACATTTTAGTTCAGTCTTTACTTCCTCTTCAGTCCCGATGCAGAATTTTATTGCTGTTTGTATCCACCAAATACTTAATGGTGTGTGTCATACTTCTATCACTTTTCATAAACCTTACCTCTGTTGCATGCTGTATGTACTCATTCACTTGCAAAAACTTGGTTATGCTTGAGGTGGTAATAAACAGAAGCTTGCACAACCACATTCGTAACCTATTTGAAAATAATCTAATTCTTCTGATTAGCGTTGCAAAAGTAGGAAACGCCAAAGCTAGAAAATACTAAATAAGACTTGCTTGTGCAGTCTTCCCCCAGTCAGCTTTAGTTACATGTGGGATGTGGAGTCTTTGTCAACTTCCGCTGTCAGGACTGGCCTCACATTCAGGAGGAATCTGACTTGCTGTGAGCTGCTCTTCAATATTTTATGGAGGTTGCCCTCTCACTTACTCATTGCATAGTTCTGAAACTTCATGTTGAAAGTGGAGGATTATTTTCCACTCTCAGCACAGTGCCCAGTGCTCACAAATACTCAGTGTGTTTTATTCTAACTGTGCCTCCTTGAGGTATACAATGCCCACTGTGATTTGAGTTAATAGTATCTATTAATTTTCTGCTATATTTGAAAGTTTCTACCTCCCTGAAGTAATTTTTCCTGTGAGGGTGCTTAAGGTATGACTCCCAGTGGTTTCACTTACTGGTATGAATGCTAAAGGAGTCAGAACCAGAATTGTTCTTGGCTTGTTTGCTTCTTCCAGCATCTGCAGTAGGTGAAGGTCTTACAGAAAGCAGCGTCCTCCGCAGTAACTTATTCAGAGATGACTCGGATCTCACTGAAGTCCCAAATACAGTAGGAGTCCCTTGGAAAGTCAGTTGGTTAGAGCATGGTGCTAATAACACCACAGCTGTGGATTCACTCCCTGTATGGACCATTCACTTAGGAGTTGGACTCCATTATCCTTGTGGGTCCCTTCAAACTCAGAGTATTCTGTGAATCTGTGAAATGGAAACTGCCATTCTGTGATTGCACCTAGAACTGGCATGTGGGTGCCTAAAGGCTGAATTGAGATCATAAGCTGTTTCCAGGATCAAATACATTCAGCTTAATGTGCTTTTAACAGTCTTGGGTGTGCTCCCTTAGGTTTTCAAAGCAAACTGAGAGTGAAGCATATTCTCACATAGGGACAACCACTTTGAGATACTGTTTGAAACTTAGTTGCAACAGTAAGTGGCCAGTACTTTGTGCGAGAGATTGTTGGTAGACTTCATAGACATATGACAGCAAAAGGAAAATGTTTTCCTAAAATGTTGGGTTCTGTAATAGATTCTCATTCCCGTTGAACGACTGAATTATTTGCCAGAAATACTCAGGTTGCTTTCTTCTATCTTTTCTACTCCTGCTTCTTCTCTTTTGTCTTCTCGCTCTTTCCCGGTTATTCCTCATCAAACATGACATCTTCTTCATCTAAGCATTTTTTTTCACTTCACTGGTTTCCATTTCCTAGCCCAGTTAGGCACCCTTTCCTTTCTCTCTCCCTTTTCTCTTACATCCTTGTATTTAATCATTGAGGTCGTAAACCTTCTCTTTGTTATTTTTCTGATTTCTAGTGATTTTTGTTTGGTGTTTGTTTGGTTTCATTTTTTCTTCCTGTTTTGTCGCCATTATCTGTCCTTTTTTGACTTCTAGTCCTGGATTATTGATACCATTCTGGACTTCCAGTACCTTTCCTTTCGCTTTCCATGTAACTGTTTTCATATTTTATGTTATGATCTTAGAGATTCTTTTACAACTTCAGCAATTCTGTGATTCTGTCTCTACATTGATACCCAGCCTCCTGTACCTGACAAGAGAAAAGAGACTTAAGAGCAGAGAAGAACAGTTATGTGTCTTCTTACAGAATCACTGTTCTCTCGGTGTGTTCCAGGACTCAAGGAATTACACAGATTTTACACTACGAATTACACTGTCTGCTTTCCCGCAACAATCCGTGACTAAACGTTTATATGACATTGCTGGGAAACCTGTTTCACCGAGTGTCTATTGACTGGAAAACATGTTTACAGATGAACTCTGCTGGCTGCTGTGTGTTGCTGTGTGCTTAGTGACTTGGACAAACTGAGCCTATCTCTTTGTGCTGTAAAGTAAATAAAAGTTTAGGATGAGAATCTTAGACTCTAATTGTAGTCTGTCTTCTGAATTTACTTCAGAAATTTTCACACCCCCCAAAAGTTTGTGGAGGAGTTCTTTTGTAGTTCTATGATTAAGTGCATAAAATATTTTCAAAAGAAAGTGCTGATTTTGTTGTGATCTGGAGCAGTACTGTGAGAGCTGTTAAATGCATGACCGGAATCTGCAAGGTCATGCTGACATAAAGGCACAGGACATGCAGGAGAGTATTTGGGAGCTGTGGTCAGTCACATATCCTAACTGTGAGCTTCATGTGTTTTAAATGCGTAGGTATACTTAAGTTGTAATAGCCCATATCAACTTCCTATTCTTCCAGTTTCCTCTCAGATTTTCCTAATGTGATATGGCTCATCTTGGCCTTTTCAAACTACTGTTGTGAAACTGGGTCTGCCATTTTTTGCACTGCTTTGTGAGTAGTTATTTTTAAATACCAAGCACATTGCCATTAGTAAGAATGGTTTTCTGACTTAAGTCTGATGGTATCAGCATAGTTGGTGTTAGCAGTGATTTCTCAAACATGAGAAGAACAAAGTGCATTCTCTTTATTGAAATATTTGAGTTTAACCTACATGTAAACATGAATTGCGTTTCTCTTGTGTTCTGTGAACTAAAAGGCTTGTTTGCAAGTAACAGTAAAGCAAGATATGTGTGCGGACATAGGAATATTTTTATAAATGCAGAAAGTTTTTTCTATCAGCTTAAAGACTGCCTAATAAGTTTCTATCTATGAAATTGTAAAGCAATCCTTGCAGATTGGGATTTAAAGATTTTTGCGTGGTTCTTGAATCAGACAGACCAACTGGATCAGTTTACATAAAGAGCTAGATTAAAATCTTTTCATGGTTCAGAAGTGTGTTCCCCTTATAAGTTTATTTACTAGTGGAAGTGAATACAGTATGGTATGGTTTCATGGCTCCCAGTCAAAATGTCAGAGAGAATTTTTGCCTCCGCTTTTAGGATAGTACAGCACATTAACATGGAACCCTAGAGGTAGAGACCATTTAGCTCTAATTGTAAAAGACTAAGTCATACTCAAGTTTATGATTCATGAAAGAGTTAAAAAACAAATGGGGAAGTAGAGACCGTAAAAAAAGAAGGTGCTTCAGAGCACCTCCAGTGAGTGCAAGGAAATGTTTGAACACTGCTGAAATTACCTTGCTCAGTGTTTTTAGATAATTATAAAACTTACACTTTAACAGTTTACTTTCCATCATATTAACCTTGATTTCGCTAATTAAAAAAAAAACCAAAACCACGGCCGCAAAATACTGTTTCACAGTGCTATGCCCAGACTTGCCTGCTTGCCTGTGTTCAGGAGTTTGGCAGTGAGGGCTGGCTTTGGAAGCATTGTCTTATCTAGCTTGTTACCTTAGGATCTCTACTTTGCAGGTATGAGCATTTCATTTTAGACAGGGGTCACTCAAGAGGTTTTTCTTGACTTTTGTAGCCCTTCTTGAGCCACTGCTGATGTTATAAGAAGGCATAAACACCTAGGGGTTTTTTCTGCAAAAGGCTTTGATGGACTAATTTGAGCTGGCTGGAGTTCCTCACTGCCCTTAGTGCCAAGGTACTGCCTCAGGGAGCCACTGTGGCTGGAAGTTGATGGTTTCCTTTTGCTTGGCTGCTCAACTGCTGCATCAGCTCCTTGAGTAGTTTCCCATTCACCTAAAGGCCAGAGGCAGGAAAAGTGGAGGAGGCTGGGAAAGTGCAGCTATAGAGAAGACAAGACTGCCTTTCCTTAGCTCAACTCTGAAAGCCACAAATTCGGCTTAAGCAGTCTGGAGTAACCGAAGGCCAAGCTGCCCTATTTAGAAATAATTGTCCTTTGCTTCTTCCGAAAAAGCTGTTAGCAACTGACTGGATTACAGTGACATAAATATCTAAGAGTTTCCAAATCAGGTATAGTTATAAGAGTCTGGCATAAAAATAAACCTGTCGTACTTGAAACACAGTTTTGACAGGGTGATTTTCATTGCGTGAAATGGCAGTTTGGGCAGTGCTTTAGAAAGACATTGAGAGAATCAAAGAAGCATTGGAAGCAGCAAGAGGTATTCCATCTTGCTGTAATGATGCTTTTAAACCTGTCCCTGTATGAATAACTGATTTTATTATAAAGGAAATTACTAGAAACATTGTTCCAAAACAAAAGTTCTGTTTCTCTGTAAGAGTAGTCAAACTGATTTTGCTATATGGTTTTTGTTTCAGTATAGCCAGAAAAAAACCCTTTTAAAATATATTTATATTTGTATATTTTTGTATAGAAACATAATCTACAGGTATACTTCCATAGGCAGTATCTTTGTTGAGGGTGGTTCATAGATATTTCCTCTTAGTAAAGACACACCAAGTTCAGTAATATTGTTTTTGTAGTTATCACTGTGCCCTGGCAGGCAGGAAAGGTCCTGGGGTGCATCAGGCCCAGCATCGCCAGCCGGGCAAGGGAGGGGTTTGTCCTACTCTGCACTGGGGCAGCCTCACCTCAAGTGCTGGGGGCAGTTTTGGATGCCACAATATAAGAAAGATCTTAAACTATCAGAGAGTGTCCACAAGAAAGCAACAAGGATGGTGAAGGGACTGGAGCAGAAGCCGTGTAAGGAGTGGCTGAGGTCACTTGGTCTGTTCAGCCTGGAGAAGAGGAGACTGAGGGGAGACCTCACTGCAGTTACAACTTCCTTGTGAGGGGAAGAGGAGGAGCAGAAACAGGTATCTTGACACTTGTGACCTGTGGCAGGACTCAAGGAAAGGGCATAAAGCTGAGTAAGGGGAGGTTTAGGTTGGATATCAAGAAGAGGTTTTCCAGCCGGTGGGTGTTTGGGCACTGGAATAGGTTTCCCATGTCAGTGGTCACAGCACCAAGCCTATCTTGAATTCAAGAAGTGTTTGAAAAATGCTCTCAGGCACATGGTGTGACTCTTGGGGTGTCCAGGGCCAACAGTTGGACCCAGTGATCCTGATGGGGCCCTTCCAACTCGGCAGATTCTATGATTCTGTGATTTTCTCTCATTTAATGCTCCTGAAGTGACATTGCGTCATGAAGACTTTAAGCTCCATTCTTTGTGAAAGATATGTCAGTACATCTTTTTGCCATTGCTGTTTACTAGCCATTGGTTATAACAACCAAAATAATGAACTTTTTATCTGTCACATTCCTTGTGTTAGGTTATGGACTGATGCCTCCCTAAATGTTTTTTTTAAATCCCATTTCCTAGAAGTCTCCATGATACGTCCTTTGTACTTGCCTACATTGAAAAGCAGTATGTTCAGTAGGGTCTGCAGCCCAGTGGAATAGGTGAAGAAATTCTTTAGTGTGAATTCCAGGAAAAAAACCCCTGAAAATGGAAGTATTTTCTGTATTAATGAAACCTTTCCTGTCTAGGTATTCTTTCTTCTAATCTGTGTAGGGGCTTCTGCCAGTATCACTCACTGGAGCTGAATTGAAATACTCCAGTATGCTGGCAAAAGTGTTCATTTTTGAGTTATGAAAAATTGAGACTTTTTTTTTGTGTGGTCTCTCCTTGAGACATTAACAGCATGAAACTACACGTCTTTCGGAAACCTAAATAATCTAGAATTTATAGAGTTAAGTTAAAATATTTCTCTTATGTTGTGTTGCAACATGCATATCCGGTCCTAGAAACGTTTTTTAAGAAATCTTCTGGATGAAGAATAAACAGTGCTAAATATGGTAATAACATTAAGCTACAAAATTCCTTACAATTGTGTCAGTGTGTCTTGGAAACTTCACACATACTGGAGCAAAAGAATATTTATATCCATGAAAATACATCCCTTTGCCAGATACTCCTGCTCTTGATTTGCACTGTATCCATCTAAATCTGCATGTTGTCAGCAGGGGTTTTCTAGAGTTATGAAATACAAAATTGTTAAATGAGCACATTAATCGTACATACACTCTTCTGTATTTTAAAGGAAATGTTTTAGGGATGCTCATAGTGCTTTTCATTCTTTTCCTAAGTGGTCTAGAAAACCAGTGTATACATACTTCAGCTGTACGATTCTGCAGAATCACAGGCTGGTTGACGTTGAAAGGGACCTCTGGGGGAAATTTTGTCCAGTCCTCCGCTCAAGCAGGGCCATCTAGAGCTGATGGTTGAGGACCGTCTCCAGGTGGCTTTTGAGTATATCCTTTTTTTTGTGGTCTTGGCAGCTTGTCTGTATATTTTCTCTCTAAGAAATGTAATTTTGTTGAATTGGAGAGGGAAAGATCAGTGTCCCTTTGCCTGCTTGCAGGGCACTCTGTTTTGTTGTTCTTAGTTATTCATTAGAATCTTCATTAATGGTAAATAACACTACTGTTAGAAAGAAAATGGCTATGGGAAGGACCCTGTTAGTTTTGTGACTGAAAATGCTTGACTTGTCATACATATTTTTACATTAGCACTGGTTTTGTGCACACCAGTAGTAATGAAGAACCCGCATGCTTTTTTAGAAACTAACTTAGGTGTGCTTGCAGTGCTTATCTGTTGATTCCATGACAGTGATTTTTAATAAATAGACACATAATCTAAACCACAAAATCCCATAGGACCACTTAAGGAGTGTCTACCAGCAGAGCTATGACAAACTCCTCTGTATCAAAGTTCTGAAGTAAAATATCTGGAGATGGCATAAAGATAGTCTGTTGGGACACATCACTTTCTCACTTCGATTTGCTCTCCCATCCCTTACAGGCCAAATCCATAGTTCCTGAAAAGTCAGTCAATATTCTCCTTAGGTTTTGGACATGTATTTGTTTTTCATCTTTTATGTTTTCATCTAGTTGAAAAGATGCTTGTTTTAAACTGTGTAGCTTTAGTTCTTGAAATAAAATTATTTAGCTTGGTTTTTAATGGGCATAGTTCATGAAACTCAAAAAATAGGATAACTATGTGCTTATAGTGTATTACCTATGTGATGAAAGCTGCATTATCCAAGAATTTGAACACCTGAGGCAGTGAATTTAGTGAGTTCTCAGCTACACAGGAGCTGTGAAATACGTTCTCTGCAGTTTATTAGACTGACCTATTGACTGCTTTGGAAAGCACTTCTGTGACTGCCCTCGTTTCCATTTTGTTAAATGGGTGTCTGTTTTGCTCTGCCTTCCACAGTACAACCAATGCACCAGAAGATGATGCTCCAAATAGATATTCCCGAACAGAGAGGACAACTTACTGCAGATACAGCAGGGACGCAAATTCTTCTGGCAGTTCTCTACCAAGTAACACTTTGGAAAAGAGGATTGAGGAACTTGAAAGGGTAAGTACAAACTAACCTTTCCATGGCATACATCTGAAATAAAGTACTTCTGAAACTCCACGGGGAAATTTACAAGTAAAATACATAGAAGTGATGCTAAATGCTTGAAGTACAGATAGTTATGTCTACAAAAATACATAAAGAGTGAGACTGACTGAGAAGAATGTGAACTTTCCAATCACAGATGTTTAGTTTTAATTTGGTATATAAGTGAGAAATAGTTAAGGTAAAGATAATACGCTCAGAGAGTCAGCAGTGCTCTGTGTACTTCTCTTACATACCCCATGACACACCAAGACGGAGCAAATATCTTGGGGGAAGAAGGGACTCACTGGCTCTTCAGAAGGTTACAAGCTGGTTTCTGATCTACTTGTTGTTTTGGATTTTTTTAGTATACCAAAATATTATAAAATTTAATTGCTATCCAGTTGTTTGTTAAAACTGTAAACATTTAAAATGCATATTTAAAATGGTTTTCATTGTTTCACTTTGACTTAATACAAACAGTTTTGGGAAAATGTAATAATGTTAAAGCTGAGCTTTTCACCTATGCCAATATTTTGCTAAATAATGTCATCTGTGTAATCTATTACTGTCTTCACTGTCTCCCTCTGAAGTGGATTTTTTGTGGGTAACGTGCCAAATACTCTCGAATCGCATGGGTGAAAGTTACTAAATAAACACAATTTGAATAGGTCTTTTCTTGGAAAGGGTAAAAATAACATGTATTTTGTAGCAATTACTATTTTTAATTTTTTTTAAGACTTGAGGAAACTTCATTTGAGTAAAGTACACCATAATCCTCCCTTCTGAATCAGCTTCTTTCTGAAATACTTTAATTGCCAGTAACAAAAAACAGAAGAAGATTTAAAGGCCTTCTTTCAGTATCCTTAATCCTGACTTACTGAATTCCTAATGAACATTTTCATTTTTTCCTCACGTTCAGGCCCATAGATTTAAAAGTGAGTCTTCATTTCTTGTTAATGATATTATAAAAAATCCAAAACAACAAAGGAATGCCCAACAACAATAAAAACTAACCCTTCCTGTATAAGAAATTTGGAAGCTGGTACTTTACATTTACTTCTTCTGTTCTGGGCCCCTGACCGATTCTGCGCTCATGCTGAAGTTAAATATTAATTAAAACATTATCACTTGAATCAGATATCAAACAGATTTGCTGTTGGTAAAATATTATCTTAGATGTGATTCTTTAGCTCCTTGAAATGTGAAAGGACTTGAACATGTGGATTTGACTTGCTGTAGAAAAGGAATTACAGGTAAGTGTGTGTGTGTATGTTCTTCTTTCTTTGTTTTAGATGGTATTAACTTAAAACTGTCTCTTAAAACAATAATTTACATTTCCAGCTTCATTCTGTATTCTGGTTATAGGAACTTGCAAAAGAAAGACAGGAAAATGCAAGATTAATGAAGATGGCACAGGACAAAGAGGAACTAATTGGAAAACTGAAAGAAGAAATTGATTTATTGAACAGAGTAAGCAAATACTTTCTTACATGACTCTATAAAGAGGGGTAGAAGTCTCCGCATTCTCTGCTGAATTCTTTAGGCACCTGCATCCATTGGGCAAGGTCAGAAGAGAATTAATTGAGGGCTTTTTTGTATTTGTGTAGCTTTTCAAGAGGTATATCAGTAAGTTACATTTTCTTTCTAGTGTGACTTGTATTTGTCATGATTAAATTCCTTAAGTCCAGTGTTATTGGAGTACCTCAATTCCTTGTTGTTCTAAGTGTTCCTAGAGCAAGGTTATAAAAACAAATGCTCTTTATATTCTGACAGATACTCTCATAGTCTTTATTGTTGATCCCAAGTAGAGGCAGATCAAGACAGAGGGCAGGAGACCAGGCAAGGTGTGAAGGCAGGAGAAGAGGGGTAGAAGAGTGAGACATGCTTGGAAATGAGACAGGATAAGAAGTGTTAAAATTTATAGAAAAAGTTGCACCAGTTTTAAGGGCAAACAGGAATTCTTTTATAGAGTGAACTATTGACCTCATCCTGCACTTCCTGGCTGAGGTGTGGAGTCTGGATGTACTAGAGATATATGCGTCTCTTCCAGTCCAGTGCAGATATGACTTTGGTCAATCCATCATTGAATGGAGGCAATAACTTGATATGAAGAGTGTCAAACTTCCATTTTGCAGCTCTTCATCTGTAGCAAAGGAGCACAGCATTCAGAAGTTTGCAAACTAACCTAGACTATTAAAGGACATGAGATTATTCTGAAAAACATATTTCATTTTTTATAGGAAGAAAATTGGAAGTTAATCTGTGGGATAAACGAGGTACTGTCTGTTTTGGAGAGACTTCTGTTTTAACTGAGGCATTGGTCTTCATGCAGTTCTTTCATTCTGCAAGGAATCTGTCACATCTAAGCTGATGACCTTATTACAGTTGAGGCAGGTGTTCATTCCTTCTGCATAATGGATGGCAAAGCTATTTAATACTGTTAGTCATGTCTGACTTCCTGACTCAAAGGTCGGAAAGAACAAATCAAGAGAACCTAAATCACTGAAATCTTGTCATTTAGGACCATGACTTTTTGAGAGTTCTGTTCCAGAAGCAATGTTGTTTTTTTGGCTGTATTTGAAGTACGATGTCCTAAACGAAATCTGTCAAGTGTCTAACTAGAAACTGTGTTTGAACATCTGTAGTAAAGTCAGGCACTGTGTGTGCATTAACTGTGTTAAGTACAAGGGCAATTTCTGCTTGTTGTGTGTAAGAAAACATGAAACTGTCCTTTCAAAAACAACTTTGTTATACAGTGACTAAAATTGTGCCTTTCCATGATATCTACAAAGCCATCTTATTGGTGCTCCGTAGGTAGATACTAGTAAATACGGAAGAGAATGGATTTTTTTGTCTCCATCAGGTCAGCATTTTTCATACCTTTAACATTGTCTGTTTGCTCAATAGAGTGCAAGTTATTTATGTCTGTGTCTCTTGGGCTTTTCTTGATGATGAAATAGCTGTCTTTGATTTTATGATCAACATAATTATTTGTCTTCTTGAACCCATGTCTCAAGTGATGCTTCCATTAAAACGAATACCAGTTTTACTTTCCTATTTATTAACTCTTGGATTTATGATTGCATCTATATTGGCTATCCATGTGGATTTAGAAAGAGAAAAAGTTTAAAAAAATTAAGAAAATCTGCAGAAATACCACATCATTCTCATGATAGAAAGCTATGGAAATTAATAAGGCAGTTATGTTTGCTTCAGGTTTTCTTATCATAACTGAGAACATAAGAGCAAGCACTTGGACATCCATCTGTTCTTCATGGAGTGTCCCTCTGTAGGCCTAGCACCAGGATTGGATGCTTTTCAGGGAAGAACAGTTGTGATCTTCAGCCTTCTGTTCAGATGTCCTGAGGACTAAACTTTATTTAGTGAGTCTATGCAGAGGTCTTCTGAAAAAATCTTGCTGGTAGGCAGCCTAAATAGGAGTCTCTAAATTGGACCATCTGTACATTCATGGCTTTCCTCCAGTTTTTCTATTCGTCAAAACATACAGTTATTGGATGTTAAGATGCACATGTATGGAAAGAATGTCACATCAAAGACCCTAGATAACTTCTTAAAAAGACATTTTATTGCATATCTGACTGCTCAGTCCATATTTAAAGAAATGTTCTCTCTGGAAGTTTCAGTCAGTTCATAACCACGGATGCATCCCTGATTGGCAAAGACCGTGTGTTGCATTTGAAAAACTTTCTCCAAAAATCATGAAAACTTCTTGGTAAAATTTTTATCATTTTAAGTAAGTATGTCTATTTAATGTGACAATATCATTTTACTGAGGTCAGTCAGTACATCAGAGAGGTACTTAAAGAATATGAGCTGCATTTATATTGAGGAACAGAAAAGGCTTTCTGCCATAAATGGCATTCTCTCATTCCAGTATACTAGACACTAAATGTATGTCTGCCATGTTCTTTGTAAGAAAGGGGCAATTGCTTCATAAAAACCTTAAATGTCTGAAGGGAAAGGCATCTCAAAATATTTAAATACTTGGTAGGCAAAGTTCAACTGTCGACTAGTTTACACTTAGTCATCTCTGACCTCACTAAGATGTCATTGTAGTTAAAAGTGTGTTTGGAGAGAGTCTTCCAGTGAGGATTTACAGTCCAGTTAGTGTCAATTGTGTAGTTATGGGTTCCTTTAGTATGTGAAGTTCAAGCTTTCCTTCTATTGCATCTTTCTTTGCAAATAAGCATAAATTAGTGTTGTAACTTTGAGTTTCAGGGTGGAAAAATCCCCTCCATCTCTCAGTCCATTGTTTCTGTAGATATTTAAACTGCAGCAGTTATTTTTCCTGGCTTATATTCAAGAAACTCTTACATGTAGTAATTTTTGGAATGTTATTTTTGCAGCATTCACAAACTTTTTAATATTTTATTTTGAGTCAAATATACTAGAATTTTAGGTAAGCTTTAATTGAGGCATCCGATGGCTATGTTAACAAGTTTGAACATTATTATACATGTTTTATGTATACCAAACTAAAAAGAAATAATTTTATTGAAAATGTGTTGTCCCTTGCATCTGGTTGTTGATCTGAATTGCACAAAAGAGAATATAATGTGTGTTTGTTTGTAGTAAATTGTATTTACAGTATCTATCCATCAGAACTTTCCCTGTTTAGATGTTTAAGTCACTCGTATCCGTTATGTTGGAGTGGTCATATACTTTTCCTGGAAGCGATTCATACTGTGACATCACTCTTCTATTTTGTCATTCATTTTTAGTTCACGTTCTGTTTCTTGTGTGTGATTTTGTACAGTAAAATTATTGTTACTGAAGTAATGTTTGTATTAAGCAGCCATTATAATTGGTTTTCACTTTAAAGGCTGGAAAAAACTTGATAGGAGTGAAGAAGTGAAATGAGAACTGGACAAAAATGGTAATTAGTGGAAAAGAGACAAACATTCGGGGTGAAAGCAGTCTATTTTGAGCACCTATTACTACTGCGTGCATGCTGTCTGTTCTTTCAGTAGCAGTTTAGACAGAAGGTACAAAGTCTATTTTTTTTTCCACAGAAAACAGAAAAAAGCAGACAGATACATTTTTATCTGAAAATTTTGGTGCTTAATACACAAAGCAGGTCTTCTTGCAGTAATAACCAGGGATCTGTATACATGAGTGCCATAGTTGCAGACAAGCAATCAGGGGGGCAGGAGCAGTAGCAGATTAATATACTCTCTGTATATGCGAGAAAAAGAATCACCCCATTCTGGTTTGGTTTCTTTATGCATCAGTTCCTGCTTTAGCTAATTTGAACATGTTTCTATTTAAAGGTGCTTGGGAATATAATACTAACGTTTTGTAATTACAGTAACACTTGGAAATAGGCTGGTTCAACAGTTCTAAGGGTACCTGCTGTGACACTAATTCTTCCCTACCCCAACTTCCTCATTTCAGAGCTAAGATGCTAAATTCCTGCTGCCACTAATTGAGAGTTTGTATTTCTGTTCTGAGAAGTGTTTATTTTTCTTTTTTCTTGTACAGGATCTAGATGATATAGAAGATGAAAATGAACAATTGAAGCAAGAAAATAAAACCCTCTTAAAAGTTGTTGGACAGCTGACAAGGTAGAAGATTCAGGCGTCAGTGAGGAAAGATTTAAAAAACTACTGATTGAACATTAAGGTCAATATAGTAATATTTCCTGTGTTGCAGTATGTTATAATAACTGTCTTTGTATTTATTGTTAGGAAACCAGATGAATGTTTATTTTCACAGTACTTTCTCCTTCGTTCAATGAAATGGCATAAAATCTGGGGTATATTTTTAGCTTTCTTTTCACATAAACATAATTAAAATTTTTGACGTGTTTCAAAATATTAAGTTCAAAAATATTTGGATTTTGTATCTTCAGATTACATATACATAAATTACAGTAATATAAAATTCATAGCACCAAGATCACTTTCAGTCCGTGTGGGTGTATATTTCTGAAATGAATGGAAACAATACATGTAAGCTTTGTTTACACAGATTCAAAATATGTATTTTGGGAAATGCTTCTTTTTTGTTCAAACAGCTGTAAAGTGGATGCCTTATTACTGATGTATAACATTTTGCAGATTGATGACTTGCTCTAGAACTTTTATATGTTGAGGTTTTTTACTGTGTCTGAAAGATTGACAGTAGGAGAGAGTAGCAATTTTTTTTCTGTGTTTAACAGTATTCTGTCAGAAGGGGAAGGTTTTACTAAAAAACAACAAAACAAATGCAAAACACCACAAAGCCAAATAAATCACCTCTAGTATCACCAGTAATAAGTTCTTAGAATCATATTGAAGTTGTGCACTGCAGTTTATTTTATAGCTTTTGCTTTAGCAATGAAATGTAAGTTTGCAATCAGACAGTTAGTTTGCTGTGTTGAGAATTCAAACAAAACCTGGAGCTTTCATTTTAGCAAAGACACTTCTTGTTGTCATCTTAAAATTTGTAGTGATCATAACCCATACGAGTTTTTTGATTGTTTTTTTTTAAGCTGAATGAAAATTTTTTGTACATAACGAAGTAGAGGGGCATAGTAGTGATTCATGCCTTTTTTGAAACATCAAATGGTATAAACCCCCCCTTTTAATCCTTGATTTTAAACTAACAAGTTGTTCAAAAAGTGCCTGGTTAGATGCTACAATCCAGTTGTGACTGTGTATCGATTCTTCTATAGCATGATAGCTGACAAAATTTTCCTTAGGCCTTAACCACAGACCTCAGTTAACATTTAGACTGAAAGTTATTTGTACTTTATTTCGTCTTAATACAGCACATTTTTCATGCTTGATCAGAGTAAATGTGCATGTCATTTGAGGAAAGACACTAGAAATTAAAACATTTCGGAGTCCAGGCTTTTTCTTGACAATTTTGAAGTTTGGTGTCAGAAAGTTGAATACATATAGTTCTTCTTACCTTAAAAGCAACTTTAATATAACAATATAACAGTATTGTTGTATTAATACATAGCTATGAAATATATGTAACAATCACCTTTTCAGAGTTGCCAATTGTTTTCATAATGTGTATTTAATGACAGTGTTTCTTAAATTTTAAATCCAGCTATTATTGTTACACTTTGGATTGTTTTGGATATAGGATAGGTTATTTTGCATTTGTGCATTCTGATAAGGAAGAACTTTTCAAAGCTTTAAAGTGTTTTTCAAGACACTTAGAGTCCAGGATGCCTCATTGTTTTCCTTCACAGTGGATGAGATCCCATGGAACATCATTTAAAACCTTTACTCAGGGGGTTAAGTGGTATAGGGGCTTTGTATAAGCCCTTTGAACTACAATATACACCAATGAGTATTGCTTGTAATATTATTGAAACAGTAAGAAGTCTCTTAGTTTATAAGTCTCATGAAATTAAACATTTAAGGTACTAATAAAGCCAGTTGAGATGTATGCTTTTTGAATAAATATGAAACTTTCTCTGGAAGAACATCTGATTTCCTTCTCTGTGTACTAGGTAGGAAATACATATACCCATGTGCTGCCTGGGATGTCAAGCATATTGAAGCATTATTAAGGACATACTGCAGTACATACAGATATCAATATGAAGTTGCAAATTAAATGTTTCATAAACATGTTTTGTGTACATTTTAAACCAAAGAAAAATAGCAACAAAGAACTTAAACAAGAGTTACTTGTCTTCACATTACCTCTTCTTGGCAGCAGTAATTCCAGAATTAGAATTATTTTTTTTAACTTGTACATAAAACTGACAGAAGTATTTGGCAGAATTTCTGCATTTCTAATGTAACTGTTCTTCTTCAGGACTAGTTGTGATTTTTCTACTCTGGAAAACTTGTGGTAGTTGAGTTTTCCTCTGAAAACAGTCTCATAATCATAATGCAGAGTAATTTTTTAAAAAGATCCATTTTATGTATTTAAAAAATTTAAACATCATTAACCTATGAGTAACTGAATATCCATTTTAGTTTTGAACATTGACTAGTTGTGGTGATACTTGTTGCTAGATTAAAAAAGTGATTTTGAGATTCTTCTGCTGCAGGTAAAAGATACATGTTTAATAATAAAGATTGTTTGCCTTTGTTCAAATAAAACAATTATTTTTAATGTGTAATGAGTACTTACCGTCTTTAAAGAAGAATTAATACTGTGTGTCTAAAATTCTAACTGGATTTGTCCCCCATACGGTGAAGTTCCCAACCTGAACTGCTAAAATTGGTTCTACATTCACATTGGAGTTTTCAAGCCTGTATGCATATGCAGACACACAAGAGAGAAATCTGCATGTTTACACTATACTTATTTTTTGCTTCAGATATGTAGTAAGTATCCTTCCATCAATTAGATGGAAATTA